>JAQGCP010000477.1:0-16659 GCA_034699885.1 Acrobeloides thornei
TGTGCATGGTGCAAAAAAAATATTTGCATTGATCACTTGTTAATATATGTGTTTCATTATTGTAAGAACTTTGTTCATTAAATAAATTGATTATTAGTTTTTCACTAAAAAAAAGTGTTTGTTAAAGAATCATGGAATGCAAGAATATTATCAAACTATAAAAAAAACTATCGAAATCAAACAATATAGTGAAAACAATTGAAATTGTCAAAAAAAGGCGTACGTGATATCTAAATTAGGCGATATTAATAAATATTGATCAGTGGTGAAGTGGCTAGCACGCTGGTTCAATACCTGCTATAAGCCAGGTTCGATTCTCATAGTTGTCAGTTACTTTTTGCCTTAAGTAAATTTATTTTTTTTTCCATTTTTTCCCCCCAAAATACCCCCAAAACCGACCTCAATAGCACAAAATTCAATTTTTCCCTGCTATTTTAGACCATAAGGAACAGTTTTAGCTAGTTTTGGAAAAAATTTGTATCTTTCCAGTCTGACAGTTCCCTTGTCAGAATGGACATATTTTGAACCTACAAAATATTGTTATAAAGTTAACTTTTGAAGAAGTTAAAATAAAATAACACTTATTTTAGACTTTTAAAATAGTAACAGTTTGGGACGTAGCGGAAAGTATCTGTATATCTAACCATTCACATCTTGCTTCGATTCACAGCATTGACGAGAACAATTTTTTATCGGGTAACCTGTTTTGCTGTAAAATAAAAATTCTAGACTAAACATAGCAGTGATAATTTTCTCGCTTTACGTTTAAGGGTCGAGATATGGATTTTCACTCGACTTTTTTTGGCATAGATTCAAATGAAACGAAACGATAGGGTTGAAACGATACGAATGAAACAGTACGGATGAAACGATTCGAATGAAACAATACGGATGAAACAATTCGAATGAAACGATACGAATGAAACGATTTGCTTGAAACCGATTTACAAGAATCAAAACAATTCTTGTAAATCAGTTTTTTTGTACAAATTTTGTAACTTCTCGAGCAGTGTTTTGATGGCGTCAACACATTTAGAGGATCACGGAAATTTTTTAAAATTTTTTCAAAAATGCCATTTTCTTGGGCTTCTTGCGCGTTTCAGCATGTCAAATAAACTTCACTAAAGCCCTTAGTGTAATTTTGGCGAGGAATTCTCTGGTTTTTCAGTATTATTCAACAAATTGCCATAACTTTAACAGATTAACGTTTCAGGCCTCCAAATTTGCGCCATTCCTCCCCCTAGAACCCCCTACTCCCTAACTTTTCATGAGGAACATTTTTTGCGTTGATGAGAAATTCTGAAAAAATTCTGGTTTTTTAGTATTATTCGAAAGATCGCCATAACTTTAACAGATCAACGTTTCAGGCCTCCATAATTCCGATAAACCAGAATTTATTCAGAATTGCTCATCAACACGAAAAATGTTCCTCATGAAAAGTTAGGGGATTCTAAAGGAGGAATGGCACTTTGGAGGCCTGAAACGTTGATCTGTCAAAGTTATGACGATTTTTCGAATACCGAAAGACCATAATTTTTTCAGAATTTCTCATCAATGCGAAAAATGTTCCTCATCAAAAGTTAGGGGGTAGGGGGTTCTAGGGAGAGGAATAGCGCAAATTTGGAGACCTGAAACGTTGACCTGTTAAAGTTATGGCTTATACATTAAAGGGAATTTTTTATTACTTATAAAGATCGTATTACGTCAATCCTCGATTATCCTCCCCTCGGGAGGGGACGGATAATCGAATCGACGGGAGGGAGTCGGATAACCAAGGGTTGACTGTATATATTTTTGTCGCTTCGGGTAAATTGCGTCGAGAATACAAATATATTGCCGATCTTTTATTGGTTTCGTTTCATTCGTATCGTTTCATTCTCATCGTTTCATTTGAGTCTATGCCACTTTTTTTAACATAGTCCAGACATCCCTCTGTCAAATGCAAAAAGAATTTGGTCAAACGGATACGTCATTAAGGCTCTAGACACAATGAGGTGTTTTTACACGGTGTAAAAACACCGGTTACGAACTCATTGTGTAACCCTACCTACACCATGGTATATAACAATAGTCCATTCTTGATTTTGCAAGTTTACCGCTTATTCGACAGAGTAATGGCAGATTTTGATTCTTTCGAATAAGCGGTAAATTCGCAAGGATGGTCTTATTGATGTGTCCCAATGTATATGACCCATAGCATCATTCTCTAAAAGAAAAAATTAAGATTTTACAAGAACCGGAATGACAGTGCCAATGGAAAATGGGACATATTCATGGGAAATATGGATTGGTTTAAATAGGAAAAGTGCTCAAAATATGGACTTTCAGTGGAGCGATGGAACACCATATGATTTTAAAAATTGGGTACCAAATGAGCCTTTATAGGATATGACGAGAGAAAAACGGCGCTTTTTGTTGATTTATACGCAAATTATACGCATAATACTGATCATTATCAGAAATGGTTTACCAAAATTACACAGGCAACAATGAGAGCTTTTGTTTGTAAGAAACCGTCTAATTCCTTTGGTTCTGATAAATGATCGTTTTTTTAAATAAAAACATTTATATTATTTAAAAAAATGTTTTTGTTAACACTCGGATATAGGGACTGTTGCAAGGAAAAACCGTACAAGATTTTAATAGAAAATTTTGTCTGGAACCTTTTTTGAGATTTTATGACAGGATTATACAGGGTGTGTTTAAAGGTCTTGATCGCTTTAAATTTTATAATTTTATAAATTTCGAAAACATCAACAGGAATTATAATATAAATTTTTTTGCGCTTTTTTAAACATTCAATATAAGTATTTCATGAGGCTTTAACACTTTTTTGTAGCAAAAATGGCAGAATTTTATTCAGCAATTAGGGTTATGAAAATGGATATGAAGAGGTGGATTTCATCAGGCCAGAAAAGTAGCCAGCTCATATGCCTGAATTGAATGCGCTGGATTCATCAACCTGGAGCATTCTGAAAATAGCAGCATGTTCGAAGCTTCGGCGTGATGAAATCCACCTCTCCATATCCATTTTTCATAACCTTCGCGCACAATTGCTAGATGAAATTCTGTCATTTTTGCTACAAAAAAGTGTTAAAGCCCCATGAAATACTTATATTGAATGTTTAAAAAAGCGCCATAATAATTTATATTATAAACTGGGGAACCGAGTGCAATAGCGCTCGGAGAGAAGAGGAGATTTCCGATCCGATCGATAAGTCTCCGAGCGCCCCGAACGAGATCTCATCCCTGATCCGATTGCTTTTGAGCGCCTCTGACTGCTTAAAAATTTTTCCGAGCGCTTCCGAGTTCTTCCTTTAACGAAAAAAGTTCGTTAAAATTTGAAAAAATTTTCAATTTTTAACAAACTTTTTTCGATTTTTTTCAATCTTTGACGAATTTATGACACTTAATTTTTACTTAAATCCTGCTTTGGAAAGTTTAAGTAGTTACTTAAATTTGTACTCCAAAAACTTAAATTTGGAAAAATCATCTAGAAACTCTGCCTCCGACCGAGTTATCCCCTCCCCTCTGTTCATGTGTATCGTAAAGGTATCGTAGGTCAAGTGTGAAGATGATAATGGATTATAGCTCAACTGAAAAACGATGATTCCAAATGACAATTTTTCGAATTTAGAAGAAAAATAATAATAAGATACTGCCAATTTGTTAAAGATTCAAGTTAAAATTAGCTAGCATTAAGCCAATTTGCTTTATGATCTTTTATATTTCCGTCAAATTTAAAAATAGATATGATGAGGTGGGAATTCGTGTCTTTAGGTTGCAAACTAATGCTCAAATCATGAAATTTAATTGTTGACTGAAATAAATTATAGACTTTGACGTAAACTATTTCTTCAAAAAAAAAACACGGAAGATGGGATGTTCATCGATTTTATGAAAACATCTTTCCTGCTAATCTTACACCTTGAAAAGTGCAAAATAAGGTCGAGTAGAAATAATTTTTATAAATTTTTAAAAGATAACATTTTTTATGGTAATTTTATGCAAAAAATCGTTTGCGCAAACTCCCGAAGTGTGAAAACGCATTCTTTATCTGAATTAGGGGAAACAAGAAAATCGTGGTCATTCATACCTTAACAGGGGGTGGCCAATTAGCTCCCGGTGCGAAAAATTTTGAGATTTTCCCAAAGGAAGGGGCGCAAATCGAGTGTAAAGTTATTGCTTTTTGACAAAAACTATAGGCTTTTGGTAAAATTTCAAGTTTTGTGGTGAGGTGGGGAGGAGCGCAAAATTTCAAAAAATTTTCAAAGGATCGAAATTCAATTCACATAATTTTTTGTGATCATAAACCAAAAAAACGCGTGACACAATTTTGGGAAAGATGGGAAAATTTTTTTTGAAATTCATCGATTTGAAAACAGAAATGAAAACGCGATTCCCAAACAATTTATTCATTCCGTTGAAACGATTGATCCTATTTTTTTGTCAATTAAATTTCATTGCAAATCAGGCAAAAGTCTTTTCGCGAGAGCCTTTGAATTATGATATTTTTCAAGCAAAAATTGACCCACTCCAAAAAATTTTTCGGGGGTGGGGGGACAAAATGAAAATTTTTTGCAGATCCCCATTTTTTCAGCGTCCTAAACAATGATCTCCATAATTTGCAAAAAACTGCGCCATTGTAGGGGAGGGGCATTTTTAAGCCGTGTGCTGAAACAGTCTATATCACTTTTTGAAACAGACTATATCCGTATCAAATTTTTAATCTTTTCACTAAAATGAAGACATATTAGTAAGTTTATCGTAGTCATTTAAGTACATCTATGCACAAAAACTAGAACTCTAACTCTAACTAATCAAGTAAAAAATTTTAATTTTGGATGTATCAAATCACAAGGAATCATACCATAAAATATGTAAAAATTAGCTTCGTTTTTCCATGTGAACACCCCTACATGATGTAGGATTATATCGCTTGAACAACTTCAAAATGTTAGAAATTTTATACTCAACTTAATCATGTTTTTTAATTTTTACTCTTGGGACTAATAAGCTAGCTCGGCTTTGGAATGTATTATCCATTGAAGATAATTTTTACAAAGTGTTATTAACTCATATTCTTTTGTCCTTTTGTGCTTTTAATTGCCGCTCGCTTTGTTTTGCGTCATATTATATATAGCGGATATCTCGACTGGTTTAACCCATTTTCCGCCAGAACTCAGTATTGCATGCGTTTTTGAAAATTTTTGCGCAGAAATGCTTAGGATGCCTAAAACTAAGATTTGTAAAAAAATTTCCCAGATATTATATTAAAAATTCAGATTTCTGGGGTGATGCATATATGCATCAGTGGCGGAAAATGGGTTAAATTGACGTTTTTAAAAAAAAGAAGTTTGTATGCATTATTGTTATTGATTAGTTTTTTCCTAGACAATGGTGAGGAACGTAGATGGTACGGCCGAAATCTATTATGATGATATTTTTCAAGATGGGATACCAATATGGTGCCTTTTATATTACATTTTTGTAGCATTGTTTAGTTATGTAAACATAATTTTGATGGGGATGCTGTTTTATGGTGCTTATATAAATCGAGGGTATCATGTAAATTTGAAGTAAGGACCGATTTCATTCAATAGTTGCGGTTTTTGTCAAAAATTAAGAATTTTGATCAAGAATAGCAATTCCTTGATAAAAATAACCTTTTAGAATAGTATCATCAAACATGTATCTAGCCTTTTGTGCGTGTTCCATCGGTACCTTGTTTTATGCCTTAATGGTGATCATGCGCTTCTCCGATAAAGAACATCCCATTATTTTTACTGTAATCGAAGCTTTAACAACATGGTGTACAGCCGTATGGAGATTTTCTTTTCTTGCTATTATAATAGAAAGAACTATGGCCACGATGATGTTTAAAACTTACGAATGGGAAGCTAGATGTTGGTTTGTAGCTATTTTTATTTTTGTTTTTACGGTAAATATATATATTTTTGTTGATAAATTAGATATTTTTAGCACATTTTCTCGGCGATCTTGAACTTGTCGTATTTTTTATGTAAGTTAGATTTTTGAATTAAAAAGATGAAATTTAGATTACTACTTAAAATCCCAAAAAATAAGGATAATCCTATGGCTAAGCCTAGGCTAAGCCTAAGGCTTAGCCTAGGCTTAGCCACAGGCTTAGCTTTAGGCTTAGATTTAGGCTTAGCCCAAGGCTTATTTTTTTTCCCAACCCTTAGGCTTATTTTTTTTAAAGTTTAGCTTAAGGCTTAGCCTTAGGCTTATCCTTAGACTTATCCTTATTTTTTGGGATTTCGTAACTGAGATTTTGAGTAGTTTCCGAAATTTAGTGAAACTATCTATGCCTATAGTGCTACTGGTGGTTTTGGCTATTGATATCTTTTCAATTTTGGTAAATTTTTAGGTCGCAAAATGCTAAAATCAAAAATTTTAGGCTTTATTTGGAATTAGAAAATTCAATAAATTTATTAAAAACAAGCGAGATTTTGATAAAATGAGGCTTTCACATCGATACCAAGTAAGTGTTGAACTGAATTCTATAAAAAATTTTTTGTATAACATGGTCAATCTTTTTTAAACAATATGAGAAACAACCATATTGATCAGTAGTTGTCTATTTTTTTGCATATAAGTTGGTTTAATATAGACTTTTTGAGCCGTATTAGTATAATAATAAGGTAGTTCATGCAACTTCTTATTATTTTTTCATATTTAGTATAGTTGAGCTATTTTTGTGTTTTGTAGTGTCTGTTTATTATTTCCTCAAATGATCAGGTGATTCAACTTCGAGGCAGTGATTTTGTTAGCCTCGTCTTTGAGGCTTCATTCAAAAACACATTCCATTCCATTTTTGGATTCAATGACACAGGACAAGCAAAGTCCGTCCTCGGAAATGATAAACAGTTCTGCTAAGCATAGACAAAAGTTTGAAAGCTCACGCAATCACGGTACAAACACGAAAACAATCAAAAGAGGCGATATGCCGCATCAACTCAAGCTGGGAAAAGATCCCGCAGGTTGAGATAGCTAAAAAGAAGTTTGAGACAAGCGTACCGCAACCTTCGTTGAGGTTGCGATACGGTTGCTATAAAGGTTTGGGATAGCTCAGCTTCGGGGAGTGAGAAGAAGTGGTGCCACAACCTGTGATCCAATGAAGCCGACGTGCTCCGAATGCCCATATTTGCCTATACCTTATTGTATTGTAACACATTATTTAAAGGACCAGTGCGACAGAAAAATCGATTTCTGGAAATAAGCCTATCATATAGAACTGTGTTCACTGATCATTTTTTATTTTTACACCATAAGGCGTAGACCTCATTTTCATGGAGAAAAATTGCAAAAAAGTAAGGTAACTAGGGACAATTAAAATTCGACAAATCATAACAAAATTGAAGACAATTAAATCATATATCCTTTGTAGCGCATTGACAAAGTTCCGGGTTTTTGCCACCAGAGGTACGGTTCGGTCCCCATTGGGGACAATTCCTTTTTGATTTGTCCACTGTCACCTCACTTTTTTGCAATTTTTCTTCATGAAAATGAGGTTTACACCCTATGGTGTAAAAATAAAAAATGATCAGTGAATGTAGTTCTACTAATCATTTTTAGTTCTAGAAAATCGATTTTTCTGTTGCACTGGTCCTTTAATAAACGAAGAGAGTCACGATTTTACTCTCTGACTTTAGGTATCAAACTTGTAGGCTTTCTTTGAACATGATGAGTTCATCATCTAAAATTTGGAAATTTTCATATAAAAATATTTTTTACCTTGAGACCGAGCGCTGTAGAGATAAGCACGGTCCCCGAAAATGGCCCAAAGGGGCGCCACCATGGTCTAGTGGTTAGCGCACTGTCTCTTGGATCTGAAGTTCCGGGCCCGGTACTTAGTTTTTTGCCTTCTTAATTTGATAAAAATTATGTCTTGAATGTTAAATTCAAATAGTTGATCTAACATCTATGAAAAAAGATGCTTCATTTCGAGTTGGAGATACATTTTTATTCTTGTCTGTATAAACATTTACTTTTTAGTTAACAGAAAATCTCCGAACGATCCAACGTTTTATGCCTGCTATCACTTATGGGGCCATCGCAAACATTTCCATTATTGTTACTAGCGGAATCGAAGCTTATATTGATTTTTCGTTGACCTTAAAGTTCCCACTTTTCTTTTTGGTAAAAATCATGCTCTTCACAAATTGTTTATAAATCTCTTTTTCAGATTAGTAATATTTATTTTGTAATAATCTTTTATTTAATGATGAAAAATGACCATATTGGAAGGCAGAGGATATTCAAGCTGTTGAGATATATTAAATTTTTAAGGAAAACAAGAATTGGTATAGATAATAATGGCGAAGTTTTAAATGTTGATGGAAAACATATAGTTCTACAAGAAAACCAAGTCATCCATTTTCAACAGTTGCAAAATTTGTGGAAATGATACTAAATAAATTATAGAATTGTTATGATAAATGAGAATCTAAAGAATAATCGAAACCTTTTTTAGGGCCCGCGCTACCTAATGCAAGCTGTCGGAAATTTCCGACATTGCAAAGCATTTCGAGGAGATACCGCAACAAGCTATACAATTTTAAAAATTTAATAAAAAAATATTAAAAATCATTTAAATTAAAATTTTTTTGTAAAAATCAGAAATAAAAATAAGTGATTTAAAAAGAGCAATCAATTTTCGAATAAGATAACCCTTGAGATATTGTCCTCAACAATCTTATGCAGGGCCGTACGAGCTTCGAAATTTTCGAGAGAGACTCCTACTCAAAAATTTTGAAAAATCGTAGGGCCCCATTATGTTTTGTCCCTCGAAAATTACTCAAAATTTTGGGAATAAACATAAGGGTCCCCCTTATGTTGTTTCCATATTTTTCGAAAATTTTCAGAAAAATCGTAATAGCCACCCTTATGTTTTTTGAAAATTTTCATCGCCGGAAATACTTCCGAAAAAAATAAGAGTCGCCTTTATGTTTTTGCCTAAAATTTTATGATTTCTTATCAGTATTTATTACTCACTAGTTTATGAAATAAGTTACGCTGAAAATTGATTTCTTTTATTTTTATTTTATATTGACTTTTTCAATTATTGTTTAATGGGTTAATGGTTTTTTTATTAAAAAAATTTAGTTTTTTTTGTAAAAAATTTAGTTTTTTATCAACAGAATAAGTTTTTTTTGTAACAGAATAGTTTTATATATATGTTATAGCCGATCCTGAAACATTGATCTTGATTCAGAATCGGCTAGCCGATCATGAATCAAGATAGATGTCTCAGGATTGGCTAGCTAGATCTGGAGTATTTCAAAATTCACGTATCAGGTTGGAATATATCATGTTTTATGTAAATTAAAATGACTTTAATCAACTAAAAATAGTAAAATAATAACAATTGAAGGTCATTCTATAGTGACCTTACTGTAAAGGGTCGCAACTTAAGAGGCGATGTCTGGAAAAGCCGTAAAAGGGTGGGAGTACGCCAAAAAGTGTTTCTGTAAACTTGAAGCATAGTTTATTTGTAATTACTTAGTGAGTGATTAACAAAAACATATAAGTTAGGCCCCGCACCATTAAACTTTTGAAGATATCGAGGTGTCATTTCTCAAAAATCTTCATTTGGACCCTTTTTTGTTGCCACATCACCACGGAGGCTTGTTAACAAGTAATTTAAATTGAACCAAATAAACAGTATAAAAAGTTTTTTTGGAATTTCATCTATCAATATATTAGATGAGGGTAAAATAAAATACGGCTTTGAGGTTTTAAACCATCTTTCACGCTGACATTGTCGATTTTTCATAACGGATGTTAAGTTGCGACCCTTTACAGCGAGGTCAAAATTTAAAAATAGCTCTGGCATAGTGTTCCCCATGGTTGAAAACCCCCGAGTACAAAAAATCAGTCGATTTGGAGAACTTTTTTGAAAATTGAATTAATGTCAGATCATCTTAAAATGACGTCATGCAGATAATAAACACAGAAAAAGGCATTTCAAAAAATGCAGATTCTTCAGTGAGTCTGGATGAAGAGTGGTCATGCATTGGGAGTAAAGGGCTTCATTTTCTGTTGATTTGTTGCGGTTGACTCGGTTTGTTTCAAAATCTCGTTCATGGCCTAAAATAAGAATCAGGATTATAACTGATGTAAATAAGCTATAAAATGTTTTTATGGCGATATTCAAACAAGCTGGATTCACATTGTCTAATAGTTAGGAAGCTGGCTTTTTATGTTATTGGCTCGGGTTCGATCCCATCAGGGTCGAAATTTTTATTTTAGCGAATCATAAAAAGTTGTATAAGCAACTCCCTTAAAATAACAATGCCGAATGTTTTTTTTAATGAAAATTCAAAAAATCGATGCAAAAATAGAATTTTCCAAAAAAGTCTGTATAATGAAACGAAATCTTGCTTTGGCTGTAATTCAAATATTATAATTGATGGCGTCCCACCTTTAGGCTCAAAAAATTGAACGTGATTTTTAAGTATTCGTGTTAATATACAAAAGGTCATCTTTGCAATTTATATAGCTACTGTCTTTTAGTAAATATTTTGGCATGTTTGGTGGCGATAATACAAATTCAAGCCCATCTATTATGGATAATATGCAAAATGGTTTGGATGACTCAGGTCCAAATGGGCCGTCAACTTCAAAGAAGTTTTTAAGAATATAAAATTTCGTCGTAAAGGCTTTTATTTTAGAGTCATTAAGCGAAAAAATATTGATACAGTTAATAATCCATCTAAGAAGTTGAAAATAAATGAAGACAATCCTGGGCAAGCAATTAATGATAGAAACGATCAAATACCGATTAAAAATCCAAACAATGAGACAGTATTGGGAATAACTCAAAGTGAGATCTTAAAAGAAAAGATAACTGAAATTAATTTACAAGTTAGTGAAAATGATAGTATAGATAAAAAAAGAGAAACGTGAAGTACAAGACAGAAAAATAAAAAATCTAGAATTAGAAGATTTGGAAGTTGTCATAACTTGCTCCATATCATTTATTCGATGAGAGGACGCAGCCAAAGGGATGCACAGAAAATGACGGTTTTTAGTTTAAAAAATGGAATTTTGTACAATTTTGGTGAAATCCTTGCAAACAAGATTTCCCAATTAAACCAAAAAATTCACAAATTTTCCACTTTTTTCATAAAAAATCGCCATTTTCTGTGAATGCCTATGGTTGCGTCCCTTCATTCGAAGTAGTAATCATTTTCGTTGATTCGATATTTTACACTTTTGCGTTTTTTCAATTTCGCAAATTAATAAAGTACTCGGAATTTATGGAAGAGACTCAAAACTTAGCTTTATATACATTATTTTCAGAAGACAAGGTAGAAATGTTACTCTGTGAACAATTTTATCAAGAATTTAGCAAAGAATATCCAGATTTAGCTAAAAACGTTCTCCATGACGAAAATAATAAATGGGAGACAGTGCTGCACAGGGCAGCTCAAGAGAATAAATGGGATATCGTCCAATGGTTGGTGGAACATGGCGCTGATGTTAATGTTAAAAACAATTATGGCGAGACAGTGCTGCACTGGGCAGCTCGTGATAACTTAAATGTCGTCCAATGGTTGGTAGAACATGGAAACGCTAATGTTGAGGCTACAGACAATGATGGCCAGACTGTACTACTCTGGGCAGCTCAGGGTAAATTAGATGTCGTCCAATGGTTGGTGGAACATGGAAAAGTAAATGTTGAGGCTACAGACAATGATGGACAGACGGTGCTGCACTGTGCAGCTCAAGTGAATAAATGGGATGTCGTCCAATGGTTGGTAGAACATGTAAAAGCTAATGTCGAGGCTATAGACAATGATGGCCAGACAGTGATGCACTGTGCAGCTCAAGGGACTAAATGGAATGTCGTTCAATGGTTGGTGGAACATGGAAAAGCTAATGTTGAGGTTACAGACAATGATGGCCAGACAGTGATGCACTGTGCAGCTCAAGAGAATAAATGGAATGTCGTTCAATGGTTGGTGGAACATGGAAAAGCTAATGTTGAGGCTAAAGATAATAATGGCCAGTCAGTGCTGCACTGGGCAGCTCGTGATAACTTAAATGTCGTTCAATGGTTGGTGGAACATGGGAAAGCTAATGTTGAGGCTACAGACAATCATGGCTGCACGGTGCTACACTATGCAGCTCGATGGAATAAATTGGATGTCGTCCAATGGTTGGTGGAACATGGAAAAGCTAATGTTGAAGCTACAGACAATTATGGCCAGACGGTAATATTCTGGGCAGCTCAGGGTAACTTAGATGTCATCCAATGGTTGGTAGAAAATGGAAAAGTTAATGTTGAGGCTACAGACAATGAGGGCCGGACAGTGCTGCACTATACAGCTCGATGGGATAAATTGGATGTCGTTCAATGGTTGGTGAAACATGGAAAAGCTAATGTTGAGGCTACAGACAATGATGGCCGGACAGTGTTGCACTATGCAGCTCAGGGTAACTTAGATGTCGTCCAATGGTTGGTGGAACATGGCGCTGATGTTAATGTTAAAAGCAATGATGGCTGGACAGTACTGCACTGGGCAGCTCAAAAGAATAAATGGAATATAGTCCAATGGTTGGTGGAACATGGCGCTGATGTTAATGTTAAAAACAATTATGGCACGACAGAGCTGTACTGGGCAGCTCAAGAGAATAAATGGGATGCCGTCCAATGGTTGGTGGAACATGGCGCTGATGTCAATGTTAAAAGCAATGATGGCTGGACAGTACTGCACTGGGCAGCTCAAAAGAATAAATGGAATATCGTCCAATGGTTGCAGGAACATGGCGCTGATGTTAATGTTAAAAACAATTATGGCACGACAGTGTTGCACGATGCAGCTCAGGGTAACTTAGATGTCGTCCAATGGTTGGTGGAACATGGCGCTGATGTTAATGTTAAATGCAATAATGGCAATACAGCGCTGCACAGGGCAGCTCAAAAGAATAAATGGGATGTTGTCCAATGGTTGGTGGAACATGGCGCTGATGTTAATGTTAAATGCAATAATGGCAAGACAGTGCTGCACTGGGCAGCTCGGGGTAACTTAGATGTCGTCCAATGGTTGGTGGAACATGGCGCTGATGTTAATGTTAAAAGCAATAATGGCGCGACAGTGCTACACTGGGCAGCTCGGGGTAACCTAGATGTCGTCCAATGGTTGGTGGAACATGGCGCTGATGTTAATGTTAAAAGCAATAATGGCGAGTCGATACTGCACTGGGCAGCTCAATATTATAAATGGGATGTCGTCCAATGGTTGGTGGTACATGGCGCTGATGCTAATGTTAAAAGCAATGATGGCTGGACAGTGCTGCATATGGTAGCTCTTATGAATAAATGGGATGTCATCCAATGGTTGGTGGAACATGGCGCTGATGTTAATGTTAAAAGAAATGATGGCGAGATAGTGCTGCACTGGGCATCTTTGGGTAACTTAGATGTCGTCCAATGGTTGGTGGAACATGGTGCTGATGTTAATGCTACAGACATTAATGGCAAAACTCCACTTAATTTAGCTGAAGAACACAAACACAAAAAAATCACTGAATATCTTAAAAAAAAGATAATAGAATTTGTAGAGTAAGTTAGTACTGAATCAGCTGCAATTGCAGATGTTTTACTGTTAATGGATCAGAGAATTTTGCTGACTTACTTTATGATACACGGGAGGACTAGCTTAAGTTTCTCGCCAACAATCAATCATTTCTTATGCCAAGCATTTATTATTGTTTTATTTATGTATTTTATAGCATGTTTAATTAAATAATTAATTATTGAACCTGGAACCGAGCGCCTGCCGACGCTTATTTAATATTAACTTGGAACAATCCTGTTCTTAAACTTCCTTTACGAATCTAATGTAAAACGTGTTAATAAAAAAAATAAAAAATTTTTTTAGGATAAAAAATTTTCCTTGATGTTACACCCATGATCTTGGTACCATTTTTCTTCTCTCACCGAGCCCTATTGTTAGGCCGTGACGAAATTGGATTTACGTGACAAAGTTGCACAGACAAACAAACAAACATAGATCTTTTATGTTTAAGGGTATAGCTTGTTTCATCGAAAGAGTAAAAAAGCCCGGGGAGCATAGCATAATGGCTAGAACGCTGGACTTTCATGTTATAGGTGCCGGTTCGATCTTGCCAGGGTCGAAAGTCTTATTTTAGAGAATCATAAAAAGTGGTAAACGCAGACCCCCTATAAAATTTCGTGAAAAATTTTTGCCTTTTTAGTTTTTGAAAAAAATTTTCATGCCGTAGGTTGCAGTTCAGTTCAATCTCCGCTGGAGTCGAATTGTTTTTGTATCATTTGATAAGTGTTATATTTGGATGATTTGTGTTGCTGGGGTTTTCCTTGCGGAGGGAAATACCTGATAGTGACTTCTCCTATTTTTTTCAAACAAATTCAATTTTTATCCATGGTGGGAGTACTAAAAAACCGCAAAGCCTTTTTCCTGCCGACACTCCTATGAGTAGATAGAGCCCAAAATGTGGTTTTTGGGGGTCAAGATTAGGGTTCAAAGACATCCTCATTTTTATGTGTAAAAGCTTTTGCGACAATTCTTTTTTGCATTAGTAGAGGATGAAAAGTCGCAAATTATGTTATACTAACTTTGACCTCAAACCTTAGTCTTCATGGCTAAAAGTACTCTACAAAAATGTCATCATTTGTCTTAAAGGTACAGTGCACGTTCGATAAAATTTTGGTTGCAATGTTTTCGTTTCAATATACAGAAAAATTTGGACAACTGTCGCTTTTATGCTGGATCGTGTATTGCAGAGATTTAATTTCTTAATCTAGAGGATGCATTTTTCTGAAAAAATAAAAATATTTCTGTGCCAAGTAATTGAGAGCTATCTCATCTTCACTAATCACTACAAAGATTATCTTAACCTATTTTGGTGCAGAAAACACATTTTGTTTGTTGATTACACTACAAATATTGTACCCACGTGTTTCTTTGCTATAAATTAGAAAAGTGACTTTATATTTTTGTATAGTTGAAACTATTTTTTAACAAAAATAATCTAAAAATGATTTATTCGTTTGCTAAAACTGGTCATTTTACTCAAGTTCCACCGGAACTACATAATCCATTCCGGGATGATCCTATGCTCGATCGTGTATTGCAGAGATTTTTGCCAGTAAATGTAAAGGTTTTATAAAAATGATAGATTTTCGATTTTTTCAAAATTTATGCTTCTGTCAGAACTGTAAATTCGAAGATAAAACCGCGGGTGTTCAACCATTTTCCCGTCCGGAGCTATTTCGGTATAGGTGCCGCACTTAACGTGGTCTCAAATCGTAAATTTTTTCTCAAAAATTTTCTCAAAAATGACCCTTAGGGGTGATTGTATGCGGGGAATCGATTGAGCACATTCTCGAAGCGTGAAAACGCGTCTCTAGTATTTTCAGGATAGAATTTTAATTCTTTTTCGCTTTAATACACCAATGCAATCCCTGTATCAGGGCTAGAAAAGCGTTTTCACTCTTTGGAAATACGCGCAATCGATTCCTCGCATAAAATTACCCTTTAGGAGGATTATTTTTTAACAAAAAATTTACGATTTGAGATCACGTTAAGTGCAGCATCTACACCGAATTAACTCCGCCCGTCCAAAGGGAATCCTCCGTTCATAGGAAACTTGAAAATTTTGTCCCTTGGGAAACTAAGATGTCTTTTCAAATTTTCAAATTTTTTTGTTGAAAAAATGTCTACTTTTTCAATAAAAAATGAATTTTTCAACAAAAATTGTCA
Source organism: Acrobeloides thornei (assembly GCA_034699885.1). Classification (NCBI taxonomy): domain Eukaryota; kingdom Metazoa; phylum Nematoda; class Chromadorea; order Rhabditida; family Cephalobidae; genus Acrobeloides; species Acrobeloides thornei. Next base: position 15,777 of record JAQGCP010000477.1, read on the forward strand.
AAAATGGGCTATTTTTGTCTAAAAATCAATTTTTTATCTAAACTTTTCATTGGGTGTCAAGGTAGTAACGTTACTACCTTTTATCAGGAAGGTGTCAAGGTAGTAACGAGATGTCAAGGTAGTAACAAAAAGTAGTAACGAAGTGTCAAGGTAGTAACAAGATGCCAAGGTAGTAAAATACGGTGTTTTCCTATTGGGTGTCAGGGTAGTAACGTTACTATCAAAGTTCAAGGTAGTAACTTGGTGACAAGGTAGTAAAGGTGTCGGGCAGATGCCAGTGACATAAATCTATGTTAGCAACAAATAATCCAATTTTTAAAGAAAAATATTTAATAATAATTGGTAAAGAAAAAATAATAATAAAAGCTATTATAAAAATTTGCTGCGATCTCCAAGGTATTGACTTAGGCTTTAGGCTTAAGCTTAGGCTTAAGCTTAGGCTTAAGCTTAGGCTTGAGCTTAGGCTTAGGCCTTTAGTCCTAAGCTTAGGACTAAGTTTAAGCCTAAGCATAGGCCTAAGCCTAAGCCCAAGCCTAAGCTTAGGCCTAAGCTTAGGCCTAAGCCTAAGCCTACAGCCTAAGCCTAAAGCCTAAGCCTAAAGCCTAAAGCTTAAGCCCAAGCCTAAAGCATAAGCCTAAGTCAATACCTTGGTGATTGCAGCAAATTTTTATAATAGCTTTTATTATTATTTTTTCTGTCACCAATTATTATTAAATATTTTTCTTTAAAAATTGGATTATCTGTTGCGTACATAGATTTATGTCACCAACTGGCATCTGCCCAATACCTTTACTACCTTGACACTACGTTACTACCTTTTTGTTACTACCTTGACATCTCGTTACTACCTTGACACCTTCCTGATAAAAGGTAGTAACGTTAC
>JAQGCP010000478.1:0-16648 GCA_034699885.1 Acrobeloides thornei
ATTCATGTTTTCGTTTCAATAACCCAAAACAATTTTCAAATTGGATAATTTTGATGTCATTTTGTTCGTCTCATTTAGCTATAAAAACTGCTACAATGTTCATTTTACGAAAATTTAAAAAATCGATTAAAAATTTTCAAAAAGTTTGTGTATTACAACGAAAACATGTAAACAAATTCAAAATTTCAAACGAAATTATCTCGAAAACTACAATGATTCAGAATATGCCGTAAAAACAAAAAATGTTCCATTTTTCATAAACTTTCAGGATAGCAACAACAAATGGGAACTTTTTTCCCATTGAACTGGTCCTTTAACCTGTCCTTAGCCTGTTATTATGCTGTCCTGTTCTCTAAAAAACAAATTTTTAGAACCTCCTCAAGCCAAGCACTTGCTATAACCAATCTAAATACCTAAACGACAACCAAAATAAACCCATTCCGGACCTACACATGCCTTTTACCCTAACTCAAGTTATTATTATAACAGTTGTATTTGGTTGTATCGGTGCTGTATCTACTTTTATATATGTTTTTGTTCTTATAGTAAGTTCTCATCGGGTTTTCTCCTCGAATTTTATATTTTTTTCACCTATAGGTTCTCAGAACGACCAAAGACCTATGGAAACATCCTGTTTATAAGCTAATGTTCCACTTGGGGATCTTTGCAACGATTGATATATGGTTACAAACCTATTATTGCAGTTCTTGGGGTATATGGTATGGACCTTATTCTAGAAGAGTATGGAATTTTTGAAGGTGTAATTTATAAAAAAAAGTTGTTTTTTTAGTTTGTAATAGCAGGTCTTAATATGATTTCTTTTGGAATTTCAAGCTTTACTTTTGCATTGGCGTTGAATCGATGGGATGTGATAGCAAAACCCGATAAATTGAGGTTTATAAAAGGAAATTTTGTTTCTCTGGTTAGTTGATCCAAAGTTTTTATATAAAGATCGAAAGAGTTGTCACTTCTAACAAAAAAAACTTTATAAGTCCTATAAAAAAAGGAATCCATTTTTTCTCACGCAATTATTTTTTCTCACACAATATTTTTTCTCACATATTTTTTTCACGTCACGATACCATCATGACGCCGCGACACTGTCATGATACCGAGATGCCGTCAGGAAGCCGCGACGCCGTCGTGACATCGCAACGCCGTAATGATGTTGTGATGCGGGCGTGACGTCGCGATGCCATCATGACGCTGTGTGCTGTTATGACGTCGCAAACCGTCATGATGCCTTTCTCGATGCCGTCATGAAGCCACCACGCTGTAGTAACATCATGACGTGGTAGTGACGTCGCGATGTCATCATGACGCCGCGACGCTGCCATGACGTCGCGACGTTATGACGGCATCGCGACGTGAGAAAAAAAATATGTGAGAGGAAAAGATATTGTGTGAGAAAAAATGTTAGAAAAAAATTTATACCAAAAAATAAAAATTTTGGAATCACTTTTTGATGGGCATCAAATTATTTTTGGCCAACCATGTAATAAAAACATTTTTTAGTTCCTTATTGTCTTAACCTACCTCCTAGCTGCAGGATTTTTCGTTTGGCAGTCTCTCCCTGGATGGGGACGTTTCATGGTTCATCTCAACACCCAATATGGTCCTTATTACCTCCAAGTTAGGGAGTATCAGAATCTCACTGAATATTTCATTCAAGTTGATATAGAACAAGGCCTTATGGTAGCATCAATAGTGTTATACGTATGGTGTATCATGGCTATTATCTATAAGGTATTAAAAATATATATAAATCCTCAAAATCTAGTCATTCTCAACAACTCTAGAAAACCTTGAAAATTTTTATAACTCGGTGAGACGAATAAAACGACACCAAAATGATTGCATTTGAAAATATTTGGGGTTATTGAAACGAAACCCCTGATTCATGGTTTTCGTTTCAATAGCCCAAAACAAATTGGGTAATTTTGGTGTCATTTTATTCGTCTCGCCGAAACATAAAAAACGCTGTATTTATTATTGGATTTTCAAGTAGCGTCGTAAAAGTAAAAAATGCTCCAAATTTTGTGCTCTATCACATGGCATCAACTCCCCAAAAATGAACTGGTCCTTTAATGATATAAATTGAAAAAAATTTTAGAGATACGCAACAGGGACAAAGTTGGCCAATAATGAAAGATTCCTATTTGTACAAACTCTAACACCTTGTATAGTTAGAGTTATGGCCGACGGTATTTCCATGTATATTACAACGTCCGACAACTGGTTTTTAATTTTAACAAGTGCCATGTTTTTCTTTGAAGCCTGTCACTATCCGTTTTTGTATTTGATTTTTAACAAGTAAATATTGTAGAAGATTTTCTAGGCCTCTTTGTTCTCCGAATCAAATGTTTAAGAAATTTATTACAGTCAAACCATATTGACTGTAGTCTTATAAATCCTAACGAACAAACCTTTTTTAGGACGATTCGATTTTATTTGTCCAGATTCTTTTTCAAAAACACAACCTCTGTGACTATTATGAAAGGTGTTGCGACTCAAGCTTGGGCATCAAAATAATATTATATATGTTACCGTGTTATCTGAAAATCAGTTTGAACTGATAAGACTAGTTTTATCTGAAAGAATCGATAAAATCAATTTGATAACGGAAAAGCATTGATTGTCATAACATTTTTTCGGTTATCTGTCACTTCGCCAACTTTTTCACTTCGCCAACTCAGTCACATCGCCAACTAGTCATTTGGCCAACCATCACTTCGCCAACTCGTCACTTGGCCAACTATTCATTTTACCAACTACTCACTTCACCAACCAATCTTTTTACCAACCTAGTCATTTTACCAACTATCCCTTTTGCCAACTATTCAGTTGATAAACCTTTTTTGTTTTGCTCAAACCAATTTATAGACCTAATATTTTCATTTTTATCCTAATAACGTCGATACTTATTTGTTTATATAGCTAGTATAAAGCGCAAAAATGATATGGCAATGTGATAATTGGCAAAAATTATGATTCGAAAAGAGTAAGGGTGCTGGCAATCGCTTGCAAATATTCCAAATAATTCCCAGGCGCATAGTTTTCGACAATTGTTTTCTTCCTAGCCTGGACAGCTTCCCACATTTTCTTTCTTTTATTGATTTCCTTGCCGTTGACCAAATCGTTAATATCAGCATCCACCGAAGCATCAAAGTTTTTGAGACCTTCGAGAAAGACCCAAAAGCTAGGGTGCTCGACATGGTAATACATTTGCAATTTTTGATGGTAGCCTTCCAAACTGTTGTTAGTTTTCACAAATAAGTATCGACGTGATTAAACAAATAAGTATCGACGTTATTAGGATAAAAATGAAAATATTAGGTCTATAAATTGGTTTGAACAAAACAAAAAAGGTTTATCAACTGAATAGTTGGCAAAAGGAATAGTTGGTAAAATGACTAGGTTGGTAAAAAGATTGGTTGGTGAAGTGAGTAGTTGGTAAAATGAGTAGTTGGCCAAGTGATGGTTGGCCAAATGACTAGTTGGCGATGTGACTGAGTTGGCGAAGTGAAAAAGTTGGCGAAGTGACGGGACACCCATTTTTTCTAATGGTTTTATTTAAAACGAATCATCAACAACAATAAAAATATTTAGAACAAAGTAAAATATAAATCTTATTTATTCTTGCATATTATTTCTTGCAATGGAATATAGGCCCAAGCTTAAGCTTAGGAGTTTTAGTTACTTAAACAAATTTAGTGAAAATAAAAAATAGTGAAAATACGGGTTAAAATACGTATTTTTCAATTTTTAAGGGTCAAACAAAAGTTTTCACGCTTCGGGAATGCGCTCAATCGATTTTTCGCATAAAATTACCCCTATATATGTCATTTTGCAACAAAAAAATTAGGAAAAAAGTTTAAAATTTTTTTCGGAGATTAAGCCATAAAAAATACACCTTTAAGCCTAGACCCAAGTTTAATCTTAGGCTTAAGCTTAGGTCTAAGCTTAAGCCTAAGCCGTAGTCAAACTAGTTTTATCAGATAAAATGGTAACATATTTAAATTTTTCTCAATATTAATACATGTATATATTTCTTGCATAAATAAATGTTTCTTATGAATTTAACATGGGTAAAGCAGTATCATCGATCAAAAGTCGAAATGTCTACTAAAAAAACACGTCATTATATATTGAAGGATAACCTAAGAGATTTTACCGCGATGACCAATTGTTAAACTTAGGCACGTGAGCTTGATCGCTTTTCGCTCTAACGTATTTCCCTCAAACTTGTTATATGAAGTTTACGTTTGTCATGCTATTTGTTTGTTTTGCCGAAATTTTTAGAGATTTTAAAGTTTATCCTAATAATTTTTTAGATTTAAAAAAAAACTAAAAAAAATTCAATTTTTAGATGTAATTATGCAACATCAACAACAAAAAGCTATCAGCGAACAATTGATGTCACTAACTCAACCGAATGGAAGTGTCGTTGCTAAACCTAAGTCGATAAAAATGAAAAAGTCTTACGAGATTTCACAGAATATCGAGAAAATACAAGCTGGAGAATTGGACAAACCCAAAGAAAAACGTGAGGAAAGTATTCAAGCAAATTGTCAAATTTGTACGTTTTGATTTACTTCAAATGATCTTTTTCCCCAGGGAGTTCGGATGTCTATACCTAGGTCTATCTGGGCTTGAAACTAGACTTTGGTTTAGGCTAAAGGCTTAGGTCTAAGCCTTTAGCCTAACTCAAAGCCTAAAAAAAAGATGCAAAATTGATTTTTTTGTTTTCAACTAGGGGTGGGGGAGGGATAGTGCATAAATGCCGATAAAACCCTAAACTTAGGCATAGTTATAGACACAGACCTAGCCATAGATATTTATGTCATAGACGCAGACCAAGATCAAAATCTGGACCTAGAATTCGATCTAGGCCTAGAGCTAGAACTAGGCCTAATCAACAACATAAACCTAGAAATCGAGCTAGAACTATATGTAGATCTTGAGACATATTTTTAAGGGCGCACGAACAACCATTGGACTGGAACAACAAGGTATTGGCCACAAGAATTGAGACAAAAAGAACTTCGCCAATTAACTGTTTAAGGGAAAAATTTTTATAATTATTGCTAGTACAAATTTTTGCAAACAAATATTTATTAGATGCATGCAAATATTTCAAAAAGAAAATAAATTTTATGAACCTTATTTTCTTACTTTTAGAGAAAAAAGCTTAAAAAATGAAAATGGTAGATCGGAAATTCTCGTAAATTGAAAAGCGATCTCTAGGCTCCTGTCTACAGCTTTTTGGTACTTCGTTGAGCAGTTAGAAAAGAAAACGACTGGTCGGAAATTCTCGTAAAAGTGAAAAGCGCAACAAAATTTCAGGTTCGAAAAAACATGAAAAAATGTTTTGACTTCATCAAAACACTGGAACTTTCTATTTTGACCCCGTTGTGTCCGTACTCAGGATAAATGGGGTCAAAATGAAATTCCTATCAATAAGATCCATCGCAAGTGTTTTTTTGTTGAAATTTTTAAAGCTTAAATCAAAATCTGATTTTGAGTTCTAGAGCGCCTTGCTGTCGAAAAAACATGATTATTATCGATTTGAGCTATCCGGGATATAATCATTTATTAAAAATGACAATTTAAACAGTGAACTAAATCAAACAAACAAATTAATAAGAAATTGGAATAAAGCTTAAATACACAATCCTGTGCAAAAATATAAGTCCATTCGTTCTTTTGGATTTTTGGTCCTTAAAATTGAAAAGACCTTTTTTTAATAGAAAGATTAGAGGCTAAACAGATTTGTTAAGCAAAAAAATCGTTCCAACAGCAAAAAATATAAATTTTTACCGAAAATCTCGAAAACATCGTTTTTTTCAGCTGTACAAAAATATAAAAAAGAGTGTCTTGATCATTACGGTTTTTGGAAAAATTGAGAACATTACCGTAAACTAAAGTTTATCCAACAAGAGGACCTATATTTGTGCACAGGAGTGTACAATCACAATATGTTGATTAATCACGATGTCCATTTACCATTGTCCGTCCACTAAAAAAGAATAACTCAGTAGCTAAAAATGAATAAGGTGAGAAATTTTTGAGAAAAAATGCTTTAAGCAACAATTTTTTTTAGTCAGGCTAAATCCACTATCAGCAGAAATAATCCCACAAACAAAACCAACTTTCAATTGTATCGGTGTTATCAGCAGGAGTCGATTCCTGAATTGTCATTCCCGTATGAAAAAACCACAAATAAACAAAATCAAAAAAAATTTGAAATTTTGTTTCAATTTTCCGTAGCTTTTGTCCGAAAAATCCTGCGATAGGGGAGGGGGTCAGAAAAATTTTGTCGATTCGAAACCATCACCAATCGATTCCCCGGTTGTAAAAACTTCCGATTTGGGATGAATCCGAGTGTTTGTTAATGAGGTAAGAGCGTAGGTTTTTTGACCCCTGTCCGGTCACTCAAAACGATTTTTCAAAAAAGCCTTAAATTCTTTTTCCCTAATTAAAAAAGTTTTCATTAGAGGAATACTTAAAATTTTTTTTAACAAAACCAACTTCCAACTGTATCGGTGTTATCAGCAGCAGACGATTCTTGAATTGGTTCATTGCTAACTCCATTCGTTATAGAACCTATATAAAATAAATAATCGTAAAACGATTTTTTTGCGCAAATCTAACCCTGGAATACATCTTCTTGTTGACTAACCGATGTATCGAAACTGCTACGACTCGAATTATTGAAACTGCCTCTGCCACCACGTCTGCTGCGATTCTCCGCTGTATTGAAACCGCCATGGCTCGAGTTAGAGAAATTGCCTCTTCGACCACGACCTAAAAAATAAGATGTATGAAAAATATCACTAATCTACACTTACTTTCTGAGCGTTCTGATGTGCGATCATCTTCACGGCGTTCATCATATTGTCGATTTCCATTGCTGCCTCCGCCACGACATAAAACACACGATTGTCATAAAAATTCAATTATCCTACCTCGGAACGAAAAATTTCCGGAATTTTCATAAGTTTTGCCACCATAATTGCGATTGCTTCGTTCGAAATTGCGTCGCTCTTCAAAATTTCGACAACCAAATTTTCGGGAATCCCGATCACGGCTAATATCGTCGCGGTGTCCATTGACACTTTCACGATTTTTTCCATGTCCATCAATGTCTCCAGGCACAAATTGAGTACTGAATTCAAGTGGCTTCTAAACAAGTGAATCAAGATGGCTCTAGAATGATTCGAAACGATTATTCGCAACAGTTCTTATATAAAACGTCTAATGTCTAATAATCCGTTTCGAATCATACTAGGAGACATAAAGATGATACAAGCAATTTTCAAAAAGGTCATACATTACGTTCGAGTTCCGCTTCAAGCTCTTTGACTTTATTATTTAGATCTTTAATACGACTATTTAGCTGTTCAACGTCGGCTTGCATTGTTGTTGGCATAAATTTGTCATCAATCAGCGAATCCTCGGCCTTCGTACTGTCCAATTTCGATGCCTTAAATAGTTATTAAATATTTTATAATTATGTAAAATTGAAATTGCACTGGTTCGAAATTTGCATACATTTTTAACTATAGGCCTTTCAATGGGTTCTAAGACTTCATAAAGATATAAAAAAATAGCGGGCGGACTTTTCACAACGATAGATTTTTTTATTTTCCTATGATCAAAATCAAAAATTCCTACATATTCGTGTTCCCCATAACAAAAAACCCCCGGGATACAAAAAATCAGCCGATTTAGAAAAATTTGTAAAGAAAAATCGATTTTTTTATCCCTTGGTACCAAAAAACCCCTTATGGTAAAAAATTTGAATTTTCAACCAAAAAAATCCAAATCGGCTGATTTTTTATACCTAGGGGTTTTTCGATATGGAATTCGAATCTGAAGAAATTTTTTGATTTTGACCATGGGAAAGTGAAGAAAATCGATCGTTGTGAAAAATCTTAGAGCCTTTAAATGTCATATTAAAAAATAAAGACTTTTTATGTAATTTCTCTATCCTCTACAATAAATAAAACCTGAGTGTGTTTCAAATCCTCCCTCAACTTCTCATTATCTTGTTGTACTTGGTCGTATTTGGACTTTAGCTCAGAAATTTCCTCATCACGAGCGTGCAACTTTTCAGTGAACTCAGTTTGAATATCTTCGAGCTTCTTGGCAAATTCATTCTTCGCTTCAATTTCTTGAATATCGGTCTAAAAATACAAGTGATGAAAAAATCAACTTTACAACAAAAACACAGCGCACAAAAGTTGGGCAAAAATTGGAAAATAGTGAAAATCGGTAGTAAATAACTTAATTTTGCTTGTTAAACACTTCTCAATCAAATTAACGAGAATTTTCATTTGCTGAATAAAATTTACCGACGTTTTTAAGCTGAGGTGATAATTTTCCATAATTTCTACATTTTTAGCCTCTGCAAAAAACGACAAAAACTTTTGTGCAGCAAAAAATGTCCGGAAAATCATATACTCCCTTAGGATTTTTTCGGCATTTCAGGAGTTGGACAAAACATAAGGGGGTATGAATTTGATGATTTTTTCAGTCTCTGACAAATTTCGGAGAGAGTGGCTACCCTCCTGGATACGCCAATGACTATCCAATACTAGCTTTGGCTCCACCTTTTGATCTAAACTCACCTCTTGAACTTCGGTGTCATTAGTTTCTGCTGAATTACTGGCTTGTTTTTTTGCCGTGGAGTTGATCACTTCAATAAGACATTCTTTATCCTTGCGCAACTCATGAATTAGCTCGACCAAATAACAAGTCAAATCGATCTTCTTGAAGCGGAAAAAGTCCAAACTCAAATTCCAATTAGAGCCTTTAAAGTTCACGCTGAAAAATGAAAAGATATGAGAATAAACAAAAGCGTTGAAAAAACTTACTTGCAAATTTCGCCAATACAATTTCCTTGAATGTACTCATTGGGGTTATCTTCGATATTCGACAAATAGTCCGCCATAAAGCTGCCTAATTCATCAAACTTCACGGGTAAACGAAAACGCGATTCTAATTCTTCAAAGTCCCGCGGTGTGATTTTGATGTATGTGCACAAGTCCTCCAACTTATCATCGCCTCTACGCATAAATTCCATTACATAAAACTAAAAAGTTTATGAGAAAATCAGGACGAGGTTTTGTCTATAAAGTAAATGACATGGCTTTTTCTACCGCTTAAAAATCAAATTTTTAAATTTGGCATAATTGGGAATAAAAATTTGTTAAAAATCGTTTTCATTCTATTATAGAAATGAAAAAATTACATCATTTTGATTCTCTCGTAACTTGGACAAGATGAAGCGAACATGGCAATCCAACAAACTAATTTTCAAATTTCGATCATTCAGTGAGATCGGCACGATCTTATTAATTATTGCTGCCATACTTTCCTTTAATACCAATAAATCAGAATAAGCTGAAATTATGAATTTACAAAGGTTATACAAATTCCTGAATAATCACGAGCGGGAATTTGGGAAACTTCTGGAAATATTCTTGGCAAAAATCATGTTGCCTTAATTTTAAAAATTTTCATTGACTCCCCGTATGCGAAGTATGCATGCCCGTGCTAGTTTACCATTAAAATCTTGATTTTATCTGTAGAATTTTACTTTTATTAAAGCTTTTTTAAAATCAAAATTTTTTATCTCATTTTCAAACATTTTCTTATATCAAGTTAAACTAAAAATGATGATTCGACATAGAAAAAGATTTCCATTGTAAATTTTCGCCAGGAATAATTACGCAAGTTTCCCAATATTTTCAAAAACTTTATTTTTGGAAATATTGAGGTTGCACGGCTGAAATTTGAAATATTTCATGTAAAGTAAAATTTTACTGAAATATTTCAAAGTTTTTTCGTTTCAATAAACACGATTTTATTGAATTCAGGCAACTTTGATTATAAATTCAAAAAGCATAAAATAAAAAGTTTTTTTCTCGATAATTTCATAAGATTTTGCCTACGGTCTCAATTAAAGTTGTTTCTACGCACATTTTGAACATTTTTAGCAACAAATTTCGGAAAAAACCGGACAAAATTGTTTCAAATTTTTTGCTAAAAATGTTGAAAATGTGTGTAGAAATAACTTTAATTGAGATCGTTGGAAAATTCTCAGTAAATTATAGAGAAAAATGAACTTTTTTTATTTTACGCTTTTTGAATTTATAATCTAATTTGCCTGAATTATAATAAAATGTGAAAATTTTAAAAATATTTCATGAAATTTATGCAACTCTAGTTGCTTGATTCTGAATCATCAGTGAATTTTTTCTAACTTTGTCTGATTTTCAATAAAATCGTGTTTATTGAAACGATTAGTCGAGAACATAAAATTTGGCACACGTACTAATTTTACCAAATTTTTTCGCCGGACAAAATTTTCCGGAAAATTTTCGCTGACATTCTTCGCCGGACAAATTTAGCTGACATTTTTCGCCGGACAGTATTTTCTGAAAAATTTTCGCTGACATTTTTTGCTGGACATTTTTCGCCGGACAATATTTTCCGGACAATTTTCACCGGTCATTGTTAAAAAATTACCTACGATTGAAAGTTTTTTTTTTTAAATTTAAAAAATCGGCGAAAATTATCTGGAAAATATTGTCCGGCAAAGAATGTCAGCGAAATTTTTCCGGAAAATTTTGTCCGGCGAAATTAGTACGTGTGCCTAAAATTTGTTGCCATTCAATAGTTACTGTTTCCGGAAATTTGTGCAACCCTGGGGTCTATTGTTGTACTTGATTAGTGTCAAGTAGGGGTGAGCGTTTTGCGGGATTTTTGAAGCCCCGCAGCTGAGATCTCGTTACCTCGCAATAAAAAGTTGCGGGGTTTCATCAAATCAGGCAACAACTTTGATGAAACCCCGCAACTTTTTATTGCGAGGTAACGAGATCTCAGAAAATTTTGGACCTTTTTGATGAAAACATTTGGGTCATTTTTATTGAAAAATCAAAATGGGGGACCATCGTTAAAGGACAAATTTTTTCTATTGCGTAATGTTTTCACAGTGCATTGTAGGTTTAACGTCTTTGAATCTTTATCGATAAATGAAATTGTACTTAGCTCATAAATATTCGTTTACCACTACTTGATTCATTTTTGATTGTTTAAATTTTTGCATGTTCTATTATTTACGCTGTTTCAGTTTATCTTTTTGCTAAATAATTGCGTGAAAAATCTTGACGAAATGAGCCGTGTTCGTACAAAGACAGTTAAGAAGGCCGCGAAAGCTGTTATCAACGAGTATGAAACGAAGCTTTCCAAGCACGACTTTCAGACGAACAAGCAAGTCGTTCAAGAATTCATCAACCGAAAGTTTCATGTCGAAAATATAGATGCAAAAGGAAATAAAATACTAAAGGAGTACACGAAAGGGTTCAAGCCTGGTCCACAAAGCAAGAAACTTCGAAACAAGATTGCTGGGTGAGTTTTTTCTACCAAATCGAGCACGAAGAAAAGACCAAAAGCATTTGGGGTCGTCCAGATATTACGTTATCATGTAAGGGGGGTTAGCCAATGATAACGTTATCATACTAGAAAAATTATTTGTATTCAACTTTAATATTATTTTTAAAGAAAATTTTTTTAATTAACTAATAAATTATAATTTTATGCAAAATATAAAAATTTTGCCTTGGTTTCACCTTATTTTTTCCAAAAATTTTCGAAAACATAAGGAGGACCCTTATGATTTTTTGAATTTTTTATAATAACGTTATCATGGAGGGAAGGGTGCCAAATGATAACGTGGGGGGGGGAAGAGTTCTAAAATTTCCAAAAAGTGATAAGCGTATTATACGACTCCTTTTGGAACTCTTTTGTTTTTTATTGATTTAAGCAAAATAAACATTTTTAAGCTTGATCACGCATTATATGCGCCGAAATGATCTCATCGACAAGGGTGTACTCGAAAACGGCCGTGAAGTGAAAGGAATCAAGTTGGCAGTCCGTGAAGAACAGCGAGAACGCCGTGAAAACTATCAGCCAGAAGTATCGGAACTTGATCCATCTCAAAATCAAGAAATTCACATTGACGAGGTCAGTTTTTCAACCTTTTTCTTTCATCTTAATCCGAATTTGTGCTCTACTTAAACTTTCTTAGGACACCGCATTGATGCTAGCTCATATTGGCTTTGAGCGTGAAGATAAGACCAAAAACATCCCGGTGTTGCATGCGGTCGTGAAAGGCGATGAAAATAAGCGCACTATTCCGATGGTCCAGACGCGTGAATCGAAAAAATAAATGATCTTAATTAAATTGTTTGTTGCGTTCTTCGTTATTTTATTTTTGTTTATAAATAAAAAAAATTTATATATACTAATTTTGAATGATAATGGTTTATTCTATTTGTATAACTATTTTTTGCTTTTATGTAGGTACGGTCAGGGGTGTACGCCAAAAATCGTCCATCAATTTTCGAGGGTGAAATTAGGCTTAGACCTTAAGCTTAGCCTAGGTCTAAGACCTAAACCAAAGCCTTTTTTCAGGTTGGGGGTATAAATTTATGCAGAATCCTCCCTCCCCCGATAGTGCATAAGTACCAAATTTTGATTGGACGCGATATCTGCACTAGTAGCCCCCGTTTCTATGCGCGATGCCCTGTTCTACTTCAAAATTCGTTACTTTCTCGAAACTGATTTTACATGCTAATATTTTTTTCAGACTCCAAATCTCATTTTTTAACTAATGTCTTCTAATAATTCTGTGTTTCCTTTTTCTGCTCTTAACGCTTTCAAATTTAACCTTTTGAATTTGCCCTATGTACACAAGAAGTTGAAGTTTAGTTATACTTCTGAAATTTTGGAAGAAAATGGCGATTTTTTAATCCAGGTATTTTATTTTTTTAAACTGTCAAAACTTTTTTTAAGCATTATGATGATGAATCTCTTCTTTTATCTGTTCGCGCTGTGAAACGTGTCTTGGAGTTTCCTGTACTTATTTGTGAGGTAAGCCTCAATTTTTCATATTGTCATTGTAATATTTTTAGTGCCACGAGAGTGGTTTAATTGGCTTTGAATTTTGTGATGAACAATTTACCAGTTTACCTGAACTTATCTCAGAATTTTCTATGCCTAGCGGTTATTTTCGAACGAATGAAGGAGAGAAGATTCGTCTAGGTCGTCCAGTTTTTCGAAATCAATGTTAGTTAAGTGATAATAATATGTTTTAGTACATTTTTTTGTGTTTGTTTTTGTATCTCTATTTGAGAATTTTATCTTTCGTAGTCGATGAGACGAAAGAATGATTCGAAATGGGCTTTTCGCAACAGATATATAATAGCGGCAAAAAGTCTTGACTCAAACAATGGCCATTTTTGCATAGAATTAAAGCGATAATCCGTTTTTTAGTTATTCCTAAACTTGCATTTGTTCAACTTCTACAACAGGACCCTTTTTTAGGTTGAAAACATGCCTGGGAAAAATATTCTATAGCTTTGGGAATGCTCGCATTCCCAAAGCGTGAAAACCTTTGTTTAACCCTTAAAAATTGAAAAATAAGTATTTTTACCCATATTTTCACATTTATTTATTGACTTTAAACTTTTTTTGCTGATTTTTCAACTCTTCGGGAATGCGCGCAATCGATTTTTCGCATAAAATTACCCCTAAATATGTCATTTTTAAAAATGTTAGAAAATTTTTCTTTTTTGACCCTGTGTGACCCCCTGATCCGCAATAGCTCCAAACTTCCTTTCTCATTTCCTTGATTTTGTAAGTATAAATTTTTAAAGATTCGGGTCGTTTCGGTTATGGAGAAGTTGTGAAACTCCAAAAAGACGAGTATACTACTACAAATGTCTTTATACGCAGTCTTCGCCCATGCTTTACCTCTATGAATGATGTTCAAGTGGAGTTGGAAAAGCTCATCGATTTGAAATGCCGGTATACATTTTCCTTGTCTATTTTGATTTTTTGTTTGGCATTTTTAAGACACTTGGTCACGTTTCAAGATTTTCAAGTTTATGAAGTTGGACACAAAATTCCACCAATAATTTTGGCCCGTTATACTTGGTACGAGGGAAACTTGTTCGATTATCTCAAGAATTTGAAATATCCTATGGGGACGTCTAAATATATTTTGTGGTGCTATCAGGTAGGTCTGAAATTTTCATAAGCTTTTTATTAGGGCTGAGTGTTTTTTCGAAGTGTTTAGAGATCTGAATGTTTTCCAAAAACCCTGCAAAACGCTCAGCCCTACTTTTTATCCAAAAAAAGTTGATCTATCTCAGAAATGCCAAGTCAGGGAGAATGAAAATAAGGACATTTTTTACAAAAATTGGTTAAAAAAAAGATTTTCTAATAAAAATTTAAAAAAAAAAAAGATTTGGCCTCTCAAAATAAGGAAAAATCTGATTAATAAGGACACTTGGCATCCCTAATCTACCTAGATTTTAGGCTGGAAAAGCCCTCGCTTATCTCTCAAGTCTTGGATTTTTCCACCGGCGTTTGTGCCCACGTGCTTGCCAACTGGACTTCAACGAAAATCTCAAGATTTCTGACTACTGGACGGATAAAGACATTGAAGATACGCCGTTGTTTCAAAAAATCGACACCACCAATCCATTAAGCGAAAATTTGGGCATGCATAGAGATGGGTGGAGGTAAACCTGTACAGCATCATTTTACAGTGTGATCCAGATGAATATACAATGGAATAAAATTCGATATCTCGGCATACAAAAAACGATTTTCATATGCATTTTTTGAATGTTGCAAATCACTTGACCGACTTTATCTTAAAAATATTTTCATAATTTTTGAATAAGTCTGTGTATTGAAGCGAAAACCTGAATTTTTTCCTTGTCGCTTCAATACACAGACTTGTTCAAAATTCATGAAAAATATTTAAAGGTCACGTGATTAGCAACTTACAAAAAATCGCATATGAAAATCTTTTTCGTATGTCGGGATATCAAATTTTATTTCATTGCATATTCATCTGGATCACCCTGTACTTCCTATAAATTCAAACTTTTAGATTTTTGCCACCTGAAACGATTCTGAGCAATCTTTTCACATCATCTTCTCAAGTTTGGAATTACGCACTTTTGATCTGGCAGATTTTTACGCATTGTCGATTTGCAAATCGAATTCAGTATGTATTGCTTTTGCCTGGAATATAAAACTTTTTACAGTTATGCAAGCTTGGCGGATTTTCTTGCTGCAAAACTTGAAGATGACCCGTTTTATATGCCGGGAGCGCTTTCGAGAACTGAAGCCAATCAAGGACTCCCTGAAAGACGACGAAGAATGCTGGCTTTTTACAAGGCTTGTGAAAAATTTCCCCCTTCTCCAAAGGCTTTCAAGTCAACCTTTACTTGTTTTTTCCAAGACTAATCTAGATTTTTAGTTATATGATTCCGAAATGTCTGAAGAAAAACCCCGATGAACGCTCAACTTGGACTGAACTGTTTAGTGTAGTTGACGCGGAATATCGTATCTCGAAATTGTCGTTTTCCTTGAGCAAAATTATTTAAATTTGTAGTATATGCTTATTTGATGTTTTCATGTGTAATAAATGGATATTGCTTTTTGTTATTTTTGTGTAGCCGTAAATTTAAGAGGGGAGAATCACTTATATACCAAAATCAGTTTTTATGAAAAAATTTTAAGATATCATATGTGTTGTATAAATTAATTAATAGACAATCAGTTCTGTTGGACCAACAGACCCTCAGAAACGAATTTTAACCACAGTCCAGTTTATGCCAGAAACGTGAGGGCGAATCAGGCCTGGGATCTATTGTTGTACTTGACAAGTAATAAGCGACAAGTTACAAAAATAAAGGAAAAAAATCGACAAGTTGGCACATGAAAAGTGACAAGTTCACTAAAAAACCGACAAGTTTGGCACTTGTCGAAAAAACTGACTAAGCAAAAGAGGTTAGTAAGATTTTTTCGATAGTGACAAACTTGTCTGTTTTTTAGTGGACTTGTCACTTTTCATGTGCCAACTTGTCGGTTTTTTCCCCATTATTTTTGTAACTTATCGCTGATCAAGTACAACAATAGACCCCAGAGGGACCCCTCCTGATCCCAAAAATATAAATATCTACCTTCATAGAGGTACCTTCCAGTGGTCAAAATCGAAAATTTTCTTCAGATTCGTGTTTCCCATATCGAAAAACTCCGGTTACCAAAATTCAGACGATTTGGACAAGATTTTGAAAAATTCGAGTTTTCTATTCAATGGTAGGAAAATTTTTGAAAAAATAAAGTTTTCAACGCTTAGAATTGAGAATTTAAAAAAATAGCATCATCATTCGATTCCTCGCCTAAAATTACCTATATGTATGTCCAATCAAGCTGTTTTTATGAAAATTTTATTTTTTGATAATCACACAGATTATTCGCAAATAATCGCATTATGCGTTAATAGAATACCAGGGGGCGGAGAAGTCCTGGCAAAGGATGTACGAAGTCCTGACATGGGGTGCAAAAAGTCTTGTCCATGTGTGAACAAAGTCCTGTCATAGAATGCAATAAGTCTTGACATAGGAAAAATTTTTTTGTTTTAATGGATTTACAACAATTTTTCTCACAAAGTTGCAGATTTTTTTATTGAGAACTTGTCAGGACTTATTGAATTCTATGCCAGGACTTTTTGCACACATGGACAAGACTTTTTGCATCCCATGTCAGGACTTCGTAC
>JAQGCP010000479.1:0-16646 GCA_034699885.1 Acrobeloides thornei
AAGATTATTTAATCGAACCTACTTCAATGCGACTTCTAAATTTAGATTAAATTCTGAATATTATTTATCGCTGCCTCTTGTAAGTTTTTACCCTATCTGAAAAAATCATTAAAGAACATCAAAAATTAGCCGATTTGGGGTAATTTTTGACACATTTTATGAGGTAGATACACTCACACATAGGCTAAGGGGCTAAAATTTATTTTTTAGTTACTCCCCTCCCCCTTGAGAGGCTCTAGGAACTTCCACAACGGTCGATTTTTTCCATTTTCCCGTGATTAAAAACAAAAACTCCTTCATATTTGAGTTCCCCATATCAAAAACCCTTGGATACAAAAACATCAGCTAGTAAAAATTTTAAAATTCGATTTTTTTAACCTCTTGATACCCCCTTACATTAAAATACTGTAAGAGAAGATCAAATGTTAAAAAAATCGAATTTTAAAAATTTTTTCAGCTGATTTTTTGTATCAACCGGACAGGGTTCTGATGGTAGATTTTTCATTGAAGTCAGACTAATGTCACCTTGAAATACACGTGCCCGACCAATTGGATGAAGTGAGCGTGGGTCGCACATGTTCGGTACACTTTAAAGAAAGGTATCATAGTGGCGTAGCCATACCCCCATGAACTGGAGGGGAATCACTATAGCTGAGTTTTGGAAAAATAGTTATTTTTTGAAAAAAATACAGATGTATGGAGCGCTACTGTGGTTTGTTTTTCTAAAAAAGCAACTTTTTTGGCCGAAAATGACATAAGAATGACAATTAACCCCTAAAAAAATAAAGAAAATGACAAGAATTTGCAAAATGGGAGTGGGATGTCGGATTATTTTGGCTCACGTTCTAATTTAGGTTCGCTATAATCACGAAAAAATAAGAAATGGTAAAGTCGATCTAGATAAATTTGATTGCAAAGTTAATTCTATGATAAAACCGATGCTTTCAGTTTAATGTAAAATTTTGTTTTAATAAATTTTAAGAGACACTTTCTTGAGCATTCAAAGGTTGCCTTAAAACACGTTATTTGAGAAAACCGAGCTTCGGAACGCACAAATTTTTTTCGCCGATTGATCAAAAGTCTATATTGGAAATGTTGTTGGGCTAGATGAGTGAAGCAACTTTAGTTTGAGGGTTCCTGTGCGAAAGTGCATTCCTGTGGAGATAGACGATGTCGAAGTTGGGTCTATTTTTTTACTCCATCTTCTTGATGAACCTAAATTCTAAATATTGAACGAAATATAAATATTTCATGTCAATATACAGAAAGAAATGTCGCCGAGATGCGTAAAATTGTGTTAATTGACACGATCGACTCAACTTAAAGGACCAGTCCAATCAGTTCATGATCTTTCCGAATATATTATTTTTTCATATGGTTGTAACTGACTGGACTGGTCCTTTAAAGACGGGAATTTCGCAAGAATCAGAAAACAACGTTTATTAAACAAAAGGTTAGTATTTTTGTCTTTAGTATTTGTTCCATAGGGGTAAAAATTGACGAGGAACACGTTCGAACTACTATTTTTATGTCAAACACACTGGAAACCGTTGAATTTTCGCCTTTTTTGTATTTACTTATTTTACTGACTTTTTGAATTCAATCTTTTTCGGTAAATTCAAAAAAGGCGAAAATTCAAAGGTTTCCAGTAAGGTTGACATAAAAATAATAGATTCAGCGTGTTCCTCGTCAATTAATACCCATATATAGTGTATTTTCAAAAAAAAGTTTGATGTTTTTACTTCGGCATTTTTATTCCTGTTAAGTGCGCCCCCCAGGTGTAGAGCTCCAAAAATTTCCTGATGGCACTTATGTTTTTGCTCAAAATTTTTCCAATTTTTTCAAATCCTAATAGTCCCCCATTATGATTTTTCACCCAAATTCTTTATTTATTTCAACAAAATACTCGTGAAATTCATGCAAAACACTCATAAAAACCGGAACCGTGCTATTGATAAGCTAATAAAATTTTTAGATAGATGAATATTCTTTCAAAGAGCTTAAGATAATAAATCGATAATGATCTTGATGTATAGAAAAAATTATTTTATGAATAATTATACGAAATTTTGCTTTTCAATAATGTCGAAACCTAGAAGTCATTGGATAATTTGCTTAATTTTATTGGGTATTATAATATATGTTTACTATAATACAGTTCAACTATCGCCAGAAAATATTCTAATAGTTAATAATCAAGGTATTTTATTAGGGGTGTACATTTGGAGAACAAGGTAGGGATGTTCAAGCATTAAAAGGCGTCAAATTTGACGCTAGACTTTAAATATGCGAATTTTGGATACAATATAATTTATATCGTGCACAAAATTCGCATATTTATAAGTCTCTGGCGTCAAATTTGACGCTTGAGCATCACTAGATCAAGGACAAAACTTTTTTGTCTTACTCCGCCCTCCAAAAGAAAATTGAGGGTAAACAAAGTTAAAATTTTTTGATAGCAAAGAAGTTTAAAATAATTTAGACCCCAGTATTTTTCTGTCTATGTCAAAATACTATGATTTAAACTGCCATCGACTATTTGAAAAAGATCATAATTATTATAAAGAATTAATTAAAGATAGAGTGGTATATAATGAATCGCTTGAACTGAAAACAGATTGCAAGTCAATAAAAGAGCGTTCATATTTTTCCACATGGCCTAACTCAAAAGAAGAGGAAGAATTTCCGATTGCCTATGCAAAACTTATTTTTAAAGTAAGGGAGATGAACAGTGTTTTTTGTACTAAAAATTAATCATTTTTACTTTCATTAAAAATTGCAATTTTTACGAAAAAAGGTATAAAAAAACTAAAAATCGCAGTTTCTAAAGGGGGTAAGATTTATGAAAAAATTTTTTGCCAAAACAGCCTATATAGGGTTTAAATCATGCGAAAAATCGATTGTGCGCATTCCCGAAGCGTGAAAATGCTTCATTCATGAACAAAGATATACATTTGATCATTTTAGGATTATCTCTTTATCGAAAGAGAGCTTTCAGTCGAATATGCACCACAAAATTTTTATTGCTTTTCTATTGATAGTAAGGCGTCGAAAATATTCAAAAGTCGCATAAAGGACTTATCCAATTGTCTACCTAACGTCATTGTAAATACAAAAGAATATGATATGAATAGCCATGGGGCCTACCATAACTACGCATATCTCGACTGCTTTAAAGAACTTTTAAAATTTAAGTGGAAATATATAATATTGATGCAAGTAAGTAATGCTGGGTCAGCAAGCAGCGTGCGAATCTCGGAAAAAGACCTCCCGCATTTTTGGGCAAGAATAGCCATTTTTGGACGATTTTATAAAAAAAATGTCATTTTTTATTGAATAATTTGAAAAAATGGATATTTTTCAAAAAAATTTACAGTCGGAAAATATCTTGATCCCCCAAGAGGAAAATTTTTCAATTTTTTCAGTAACGGGGGGAGAGGTATATTCGCATCAACCATAGAAACTTTTTTAGAATCATGACGTTCTTCTTAGAACGAATTATGAGCTTGTAAAAATTTTCACATGGTTCAATGGAACAAACGACATTTCAGTCTATAATATGGATTCTTTTATGTATAGAATTGATACAAATTATAATTGGACATTTGACAATTTAAAATTGTTCAAAGATTGTATGTTTTTCGATACGTTCAGAGCCATAGCTAGAGTTAGGGCCATAGCTGGTGGGGGAGGGGGATACGTGATCCCTCCCCCAAATCCGAAAAATATTTTTCTTTGTCCACATATGTTTTTGCCCAAAAATTTTTTCAAAAATAATGTCCAAAATATGCAATTTTTTGTATAAAAAATTGCAAATTTTGATATAAAAAACTCAATAATTTGTCGACAATTTTTGACCATTTTTACACCAAAAAAGAGTCACGCCCCCCAACCTAAAAAAGTAATGCTCCCCACAAACATGAATTCTAACTAAGCGATTTTGAGGGGTGATGGCATACATGAACAAGGAGGGGGGGGGGACAAGCTACCTCGGGGCTGTATGTTGTCGACCAAAAAAAAGTCGCCATCTAATTTTTTGCCTCTATTTTTCGTGTATTAAATTTTTTCATTTTTTATTCAATAATCAAAAATGTTTCAAAAATTCAAAATTTTTTCAAAAATACTTTTTCAATTTTTGACAAAATTTTGAATTTTTGAAAAGAATTTTTGTACGTATAGTACACGTATACGATAGCAAAATGTTAACGTGTATGTGTACTACACGTACACGATAGAACGTGTACGTGTACATGTTAAAATACACGTACACGTTAAATGTGTGGTACACACGTACACGAAAATCGTACACGTTTATATCTCTGCCGGCATCCCTATCTGCTCTCCTTGACATGGAATAAAAAAGAGAAAATAAATTATAGCAAAAAGAAATTTTGACACTTCCAATGGAGCACCAATTAAACTAAAGTTTGCAAAATCGATAGTTGAAAGTGCAGTTTCAAGAGAAATGATTGATTATATGATAAATACGCTGGATTTGACGACTTTTATGGAAAGGCTACAGTTTAACAGGACAAATTGTTGTGTACCGGAAGAAACTATGCTTGCAACTTTAAATGGGGCAGACGAAATAAATGTGCCTGGAGGATTCACGCATTGGTGTTTAGATAAGCACAAGATTGACGTACCGAGCATCTCCAGGTATATGGTATTTCCTCGATAAGAAACAAAACTCATGGTGTAGGAGCAAATAGCGCAAAAATTCATCGTGAACGAGAAACATTTTTAGATCTCCCTCAAAAAATATGATGTTTGTTTTGGCTAAAAATGTCATTCTTTGATTTTTTCATAAAATTGTTTTGGCAAAATAGTCCTTTTTCCACAAAAATACAATTTGCTTGCTAAAATGCCACTTTTTAGTCACTTTTTTCCCAAAATACGATTTTTGGGCTATATAACAATGCCATTTTTAGTCATTTTGCCCCAAAATGTGAGTTTTTGGCCAAAAATGCCTTTTTAGTTATGTTTAGCACACCCCAAATGCAATTTTTGGCTAAAAATCTCATTTTTTCACAAAATACGATTTTTGGACTATATTAAAATGTCTTTTTTAAGTCATTTTTAGCCCCACTCCAATGCAATTTTTTAGCAAAAAATTTCATTTTTTGTAATTTCTGTTTTAGCCCCTTTTTGACCCCAAAATGCGATTTTTGCCAGAGTTTGCAATTTTTCAGTTGTAGTTGCAGACGTCTCAAAACCTAGCTGAGGTTGCGGTTTGCGATCTGTAAATGTCACAAATTGGCAACTCTGCCTATTTTATGAAATTTAAGACATACTATATGGTCCTATGATGGTCCTCCACCAGAATGCGAATCCAAAAAAGTGAGACATGGAATTTGCATATTTGGTATAGAAGACATATATAAAATGGAGTCTTTTCAAACTATTATGCTAAATAAAATGATACCCGAATTTGATTTTGGTGCAATTATTTGTTGGCATGAAAGATTATTTAATCGAACCTACTTCAATGCGACTTCTAAATTTAGATTAAATTCTGAATATTATTTATCGCTGCCTCATGTAAGTTTTTACCCTATCTGAAAAAATCATTAAAGAGCATCAAAAATTTGGGGTAATTTTTTGAAAATCAAATTTTTGGCATATTTTATGAAGTACAGGTACACGCATACATGGGCTAAGGGGCGCCCAAAAAATTTATTTATGAGTTATCCCCTTGCGAGATCCCCCCCCCGTCGTGTTACTCCTCCCCAGACGACAGAGTTACTCCCATCTCATGCCCTGAGTTACGAGTTACCCCTCCCGCCACGTGTGTTTCAAAAGATTATATAGCGGACATAGGAGTGACTCCAGAGAATGCAGATTTTATTTTAAATTATTTTTTCCTAAATCTTTTTGCATTTAGTAGCCTAGAAGCATATCTAAATTTTGCGGGCATGATTTTTTTCGAGAAATCGAAATAAATTTTTTAGGTCGATTTTAAGTTGAAAACCCCTTATTTTTAGAGGGTTTTCAATTTAAAATCGACCTAAAAAATTTATTTCGAGGTCTCGAAAAAAATCATGCCTGCAGAATTTAGATATGCTTCTAGGCTACTAAATGCAAAAATATTTAGGAAAAAATATTCTAAAATAAAGTCCGCATTCGAGATGTAGTGTACCTATAGGATGGCAAATTTTTAAAACTGTTATCAGAAGTCGTCTAAAACTCTAAATGTCGCAAACTGGCGAGCTCGGAGCAGCTCACATGGAATCGTGTTTTCCGACCGCAAAAACTCCCTAGAACTCAAAAGCGGCATAAATCAATGCTCTTGTTAAGACTTTCATTTTTGATCTCATTGCCCGGGAACGCGGGGGGACAAAAATGAAAGTCTTAGCAGTAACAATAAATTTTGCCGATTTTGAATTCTAGGAGGTTTTTGTGGTTGAAAAACACGATTTAGATTGCTCCAAGCTCAACCGGACAGAGTTCTGATGGTAGATTTTTCATTGGAGTCAGACTAATGTCATCTTGAAACACACGTGCCCGACCAATTGGATGGAGTGAGCAAGGGTCTCACGTGTATGGGTACACCTTAAGGAAAAGTATCATAGTGGCGTAGATCCCCAAAAACGGAAGGGGGGTTTATAGCTGAATTTTGAAAAAATAGTTTTTTTAAATTACAGGTGCATGGAGCGCTACTGTAGTTTGTTTTTCTAAAAAAGCAACTTTTTTGGCTTAAAAATGACAATAAACCCCTAAAAAAATAAAGGAAATGACAAGAATTTGCAAAATGGGAGTGGGATGTCGGATTATTTTGGCCCACTTTCTAATTTAGGTTCGCTATAATCATGAAAAAATAAGAAATGGTAAAGTCAATCTAGATAGATTTGATTGCATGATCGATCCTAGGATACAACCGATGCTTTCAATTTAATGTAAAATTTTGTTTTAATAAATTTTAATAGACACTTTCTTGGGGTTGGCGACACTTGCGCATGTACATTTGCGCATGAAACATTGCGCACGTACATTTGCGCATGTAACATTTGCGCATGTACATTTGCGCATTCACTTTTGTGAGTGCAACATTTGTTCATGCGCAAATGTACATGCGCAATGTTTTATGCCCAAATGTACATGCACAATGTTTCATGCGCAAATGTGCATGCGCAAGTGTCGCCAACCCCTTTCTTGAGCATTCAAAGGTTGCCTTAAAAAACATATGGAAGAGATCTTTGATTTTATTTCACATTGTCCCAGATCTAAAATTATAAAGATTTCATGACAATTATGAAGATTTGATCAAGATTCGGTTTCATTTCCAAATTTTTTTCCAGCTCTCGACAAACAATGTACTGGGGCCTAATATCTACATTCCACACATTTGTGAAAAATTTACCCGCGAATTACGTAACTGTATCAAGTCTAGCCGCTTACCCCACATACATTACTAATGGGGGGGGGGGACTGTTCCCCTCTCATGTAGGTAGCATCGAGCCAAAAGTTAAAGATTCATATAGCCTCGGGTGGCAAAGCCGGCTAGAAACTACCTCAGGTTAAAAAAATGGTCCTTTTTTTGGTCGACACCATATAGCCTCGAGGTAGCTTGTCCTCCCTCCTTGTTCATGTATGTTACCCCATCAATGTTGTTGTTATTCCTCCACCTAATTTACGCAAAACTCTTACGCGCTCTCGTATATATGATTTTCCTGTTTGTCAAAAAAAATTTAGAGGGGCCTGATCGAATTGAACCCGGTTTTTATAAATATAATACTATATAACATGAATCAATTGAATTTGTTTATTGAAACGATTAATAAAACATTTGAAAATTCAAAAATTTATCGTGAAAAAATTGGCCGGTTGAACCGCTCGTAGTCACCTTCGGAAATTTCCTTCTTCTCCCTCCGATAACGATAGCGCTCGGCTCCTGGTACTAAAGCTAAACATTAAAAAGAAAATCATTATTCTGTAGAATTTTTTATTTTGGCGCTATATTCTTTCTGTTCAAAAATTAATGTCTTTCAAGTTTCCAAATTATGAAATAAACTGAAAGTGTTTTTTTTTAAATTTTATAAAATGGAAAATCTACCAAGAAAACGAAGACTTGTGAAACTTGAAGAATTTTTGCGTAAAGAAAATGGCATTAAATTAGATAGCAAAAAGCCTAGGCTTTCTTGTGACGATAATATTCCCCTTATTGATCTCACAAAGTAATTTTTCTTATTTATGGCTCAATAAACGGGGGGCAACTGTCCCCACCAAAAATTGAAAAATTCCAAAAAGGATAAAATTTTGGCATATTTTAGAAAATTTAAGATAAAAAGAAAACGTTTATATCTCGAAAATATGCCCCCTTTTTTGTTCTTTTCCCTAAGGAGGTTATAGTATTTAGTAATCTCTTGGGGGGGGGGGGTAAGCACTCTTAAGAAAAGCATTAAACAGCCGATTGTTTTTGATTGCGTTGGGAGGGGAGCAATGGCGGAACCAAGGGAGACAGGGGACCATGGCCCCCCTTAAAAATTTTTTAATAAAACTGGCATTCTTGCCCAAAATTCGAAAAATTTCTTAAGAAAAATGGAGTTTTTACCTAGGTGGCCTTCCCCCGAAACTAAATTCTGGAACCGCTACTGCAGGGGAGGGGAATTCTCAAAAATTTGATTATATAATACTTGAACGGACCCTAACTCAAAAATTTGTTAACATAAAAAATTAGCTCATCCAATTCGCCCCAAGATAAAATACCAAATGAAGTGCCCATTTTACATCCAGTAGAACAATTTGGCGTTGATCACCCGGAAGATCCAGATTGGCCATTAATGCCTGGAGCTAGAGTTTATGTCAGATTTTTAAAAAATTATAAACCAGCTATTGTCTGTGGGTTAGTAGTTTCTTCTCTATATCAAGAACACTTTCAAATCTTCTAGATTATCTGAAAATGGTCAATATAAAGTATTTGATATGAAAGAAAACTTATACCAATATGTACCACAAAAATTTGCCATTCCTATTTGTAAATTGTTGAAAAGAGTTGAGGTTTGAGAAAAAATTTTTGATATTTTATGACTTAAAAAATAATTTTGAAGGTAACAAGCGAAAAAGAAATTGGTTCCTTTTTGATTGAAAGTATGCCTGTAACAATAGAAGAATGGTTTGATGGTATTTTTATTCTTGGGACAAAGAATTCAATAGTCACGCTAAGGTAAAGTAATCCGCTTTTTGGGCATTAATTTTTTGGTGGATACCTTCTCGTAAAAAGCCCCATCCTCCAACCTCAAAAAACCTCATCCCCCATGCCTACAAAAGCCTCATCGCCTAAAAAACATTGGAGGGTATCGTCTTGTCATTTTCAACAAAGATGGGATTCCTATTTTAAAAGGGAATGCTATACAAGGAGCTAAGGCTATTCTAATTATCTATTTTGGAGATGGGATGTATGCAGGCTTGTTAGATAAGATTTTCTGGAAGTACCTTCCCGTCAAAAGCCACTCTTCCCCCCATCCCTATAAAAACTTCATCCCCCAAAAAACCTGTAAACACCCACTTTTTCGCCGGCATGGAAACCTATTGGTAAATTTTTAGGATTTCTTGGGATTGTTTATATCTATCAAATACTCAAGCCGAACGAATTTTAAATCAAACAGAATATCCAGATAGTAATGGAGAAATCTTGCTCGATTCTCAAGAACCATCAACAAGTACTGAACAAGTCTTGCCCGATCCAAATGAAACAGTAATATCATTAGATCCAATAGAAGAGAGCCACCCTGTACCTTCTTTATCACCTCAAATTTTGGAGAAAAATTGTAGCCCATCTCAAAGGAGACATTTTCCGCTTGATTATAACAGCCAAGAAGGGCCGTCAACATCTAAAGCGTTATCACTTGCTGATATACTGGATGAAGATATTTTGAATTTAGAAGATACTTTTTATTCAAATTGTGATGCGCCAAAGACAAATTTTGAAAAGTATGATTTTTCTTGATTTTGCGCGGGAGGGGGTCAAAAAATTTATTTAAAATTTTTGACCCTCTTCCCAAATAAATTTATTAAAGGAAAAAATGGTTAAATTTTGACTAAAAATAGTAAAAAAGATAAAAATTTTGTTTAAAAAAGTAAAAACTTTTTTCCATACAAAAATTTAAAACATAAGGGTCCCCTTTTTTGTTTTGTTTTTTCGTGCCAAATTTGCGCCTGGGGGAGGGTAGACCATTTTTGCGCAGGGGTGTGTAGTTCTACACCGTGTGGATCTATACCCCTTTTACCTATTTTTTGGGGGGGGGGGGGGTAAAAATTTGCAAAATTTTGATTATATAATACTTGAACGTTCCCATTGGTAAATTAGAAACAATAAATTTAGGTGTAAACATTGTAATTACTCTATGAAAATTGAAGAACACCCAGAAATTGTGCAATATTTTATTTGCAGGAAGTGCAAAGCTCAATTTTGCAGGTACTCTAAAATTGTCTTATGCAATATAGGAAAAGGAAAATTGTATAAACGCCAAGTGTCTAGGATGTTAAATTTTATTATGCATTTTTTGAATATGCCAAAACTCTTGAAAATGGTCGGAAATCGAACCCAACACCTCAAACTCATTCTTAGCACCCTAACCACTTGGCCATAATGATCGCTTTCTTTCTTTAATTATTTTCTCTTAGTCCATTGGTATATCCATTTCAGCTAGAGTCAGAAAAAAGTTGGGAATCCATAGTGCAGTGGATAAGGGAACAGTCCGTCCGATTTGGCAAGTTAAGCAACATTGAGACCGACAGGTTCGAGCCCAGTAGGGCAAAACTTTTGTTTTTCAAAAAATGGAGCAAAATTTTTTGTTCCATCTTTTGGAAAACAAAAGTTTTACTCTATCAGGATCGAACCTGGCGGATGTATTTGCTTAACTTGCCAGATCGGACGGACGGCTTCCTTATCCACTGCACTATAAATCCACATCTTTTTTATGACTCTAGCTGGTCTCTATATATATTTAAGATTGTGCCAAAGAGATATGGCAGTTCATGCTATATATTCATGTGCTGACCTCGATAATGAACAAGCCAACGAAGCAGAAGCACAGACTCAACAGGTTTTGATCGAAGAAGTCATGAATGAAGTGTTAGTTTAAAATATTCCAAAAAAGGCAATTTTGCGATTTTTGGACGATTTTTTCAACTTGTTTAATTTTCACTAAATTAACTCTATTGGGTTTTCCTATGCAAAAAATTGATTGCGCGCATTCAAGAACCATAAACACGCATATCTGTATTAGCATATTTTTTCTTCACTACACACACATTTCTTCCCTGAATCAGTATCAGGGAAGCGTTTTCAAGATCCGGGAATGCTCACAATTGATTTCTCGCATAGAAAAACTATAGGGTTATTTTGATGAACAATTAAAAAACCTGAAAAAATTGAATACATTGCCAAAAAATTGCCATTTTTTGCACCCTTTACTAACAAAAAATAAAAAATTCGTTTTAGCTATGAAACCCATACCCCAAAAACATTTGCCAGGTTATGTGAAAATGTTGGCACCAAGCAGTATTACTCTGAAATTTTTACTGCCCAATTTGAATTTATGCTCAAGAAAAATCGACTTGAAGATTTGACTTGTATTTTTGAACTATGGGAATCGATTGAGGATGTTTTATCAAATTTCACAAATATTTTTTCAACTTTTCTCGTTAACCAATGCAAAGGACCTATAGATTTAGCAATTCGAGTTTTATCTCAAGTAAGTATTTTCTCGCCAAGAGAAAAGCCATCACTCATGGCAGACGTTAACACCCCACCCCCCCCCCAAATTGGGAGAAGGGGTCAACCGATCACCAATTTTGGAAGTCGCCGGATCAAATTTTTTTGAAAATCTTAGCCGACCAATCAAGGCTTAAGGTCTCGAGGGGTCTCCTTTATGGTCAACCGATCAAGGACTCAAAATTTTGAGGAGTGTTTATTAACGTCTGACTCATGGTGAAGTAGCAAACGTCTCATTTGTATTCAAATGATCAAGGGTTCGATCTCGCCAGTGAGTAATTTTATTTGACCAATTCATAACATAACAAAGAATTAAAGGAAATCCTCTACCTCATTCCGCCAGTAGCATAGAAAGGAGGGTCGATGAAAACCCCCAAAATCATAAAGGACTCTTATGAAATTGTTGACCGGCCAATTTATTTTTTAGTAAATAATATTTTTTAAGGATCCAAAGCTGTTTATCAATAAAATCCAAGAGTTACATGTTTGTTTCAATACAATAATAGAACACGTTTTCAAAAACCATCCGAATTTTGTTGAAATTTTTGAAGAAAATGGAGTTTTTCATAGGCTTATTATAGAAAGGCTTCAAATTGTGGGTCTGACGCTGAAAATTGAAGAAATTTTGGTCAGATATTGTGATTTTTTATTAAGAAAAAAATCTTTAACAGAACCTCAGTCGGAAGATTTGGAGCTGGAGCTGTCAAAAGTTGTAAGTTTAAAAATTGATATCTTAGAGTATGAAACAAGTACAAAGATGAGCAGCCCGAGATCTGCAAAAAATTCAGGAGCTATTGTGGATTAGGGGGTCACCCCAGGGTCAAAAATCGAAAAAATTTATGCTAAAATTGTTTAAAAATGACATATTTAGGGACATTTTATGCGAAAAATCGATTGTACGCATTCCCGAAGCGTGAAAACCTTTGATTGATTCTTAAAAATTGAAAAATACGTATTTTTACAGTATATGTATATATCCGCATTTCATAGTTGACCCTGATTCAGTGAGCTTTACAAAAAATTTTTGCTCTTCCCATCTAAACCGCTTTGTACGTTGTAGAATTTCAATTTTTCATTTTAGGCTCTTGCCCTCAAATACGTCCCTCAACAGCTTCTCTTTTATAAATTCTACAATAGAACTCTAGCAAAGCGATTATTGAATAACATGTCTAAAAGCTATGCGAGTGAAAATCTAATGTTAATCAAATTAAAAAAAGTTTTTGAAGATAAATTCATCGAAAAATGGCAGAAAATGATTTCTGATGCTGAATCAAGCCAGGCTATGATGAAAAGATATCATCAAGTATATACATGAGCAAATTTTCGCGCATTTTTCAAAAAATTTTTTGAGGAGATAAAGTATATCCATGGTATAACAAATAGGATCCTATTTTTTACAAAATTTCAAAAATAATATGGAAACCATGCGCCTAAGGCGCTCCTGTTCGGCGTTTCGAGCGGTGATCCAACCGGAACTTCCGAGCGGCGCTTCTGAACGCTTTCGAGTGCTTTCTAGCTTCTATACCACAGAGTATAAACTTTATAGTAGTTTATATTCATAGGTATATCTGCTTTTCCCCTGGTCTCCCTTTTCCCCTGGGGTAAAAAGTGAAATAATTTTTTGTCTCCGACTTCGATGATTTTGGTGTCAATCGTCTTCTCTTATTGTCCCCACCAAATTTGTTTTGGTGTGGACGGTTTAATTCTAGCCGTCAAAAGTTAGTTCGCACGCGCATAAATTACATGTTTTATATAAGAAGATTTCTATAATTCAGCACATCAAAGGAAACAATTTTGCTGGAATATTTCGAAAAACGCTTTCACAAATTCTTCCTTCAAAGAATATGAATATACCACATGAAGAAACAATATTTTCGGCAAAAATTTTAACTTCAGGAGCATGGCCTTTGACTTCGGACCAAAATCTCATGGGCAATTTTACTAAAGAATTAACAGCAACACTGGAAAACTTCGAAAATTTTTATTACTCGGAAAATCAAAATCGAAAATTGATTTGGATTCGGCATGCTTTCAGAGGAGAAATTGTTACAAGTGGAGTCTTTGAGAAGAATTATATATTTTTGGTAAGATTTTATTTTTCTCAAAAGCATGTTCATACCTAGGAGGTAGTGATGTGTCGAAATCGTGATATCGAAATTTCGAATTTCGACTTCCACAATTTCGAGGTTTCGGATTTCGAAATCGAGAAATCTAAATCGAAGCGAAGATTAAAAAAACATAAGGGACCCCTCTTTATGTTTTATCCAAAATTTTGGAAATTTTTTTAAAAATCATAATAGTCCCCCATTATGATTTTTCAAGATCCCGATTTTTTATTTTGGTCAAAAACATAAAGAGGTGACCCCTTGGATTTTTAAACTTGTTTGGCCCATGGGGTGGGGATACATGTACCTCTTCCCCTCGGTACGGTTATACCGATTTCGACCCCCAAATTTCGATTTCGACGCATCAAAACTAGGAGGGATACTAAGCGATGTCAAGCCTACTCATCTCTCTCAAAACTTACGACTCCTCCCACGAAGTTGGATTCGAGGAACGAATCCAAAACCTGGATATCACCCTGCTACAACATATAATTTTTTAGGCAGCCATGCCTCAAGTTAGTATATTAATGCTTTATAATGAGGCGGATTCTTTACAAATGGAAATTTTATTGCAAAAAATCGGGCTTATAAAAGAAGAACTTGTTTTTTATTTAAAGCCAATAGTTCAAATTGGGCTATTAAAAATTGCCGATGAAACTTCGAATGAAGATAATTTATCGGAAGATACCCTATTAGACTTGAATTTGGAGTTTTCAAGGTTAGATTAATTTGTTTCCCTCCTGGAAGAGAGAAGGATAAAGAGAGATCCGTGGACCACCCCACCCCAAAATCAGCTGAAAAGTGATTTTTTTAAAATTTTTCTTTTTAGCCCAAAATCAAAAATCGATCTTACGAAAGCTTTGCCATACACACGTTTTTATGCGAAACAGGAATCAGTACAAGAAACTTCTACCACCTCGCTCAAAACACAAACTTCAAATAACTGTATAACAATGAATAAAGAAATTGATACCCTAACGTCTCTTCAAAATAATGAAAGTGAAAGCTGTTTTGTTATACAGGTAAGTTAACCCCATCCTTTCATGAAATATTCTGTACTTTTAGGCTTCCATAGCTCAAATTATGAAAGCGAAAAAGAAAATGAATCATAATGAATTGTTAAAAAGCGTCCAAAGCAATTTAAAAGAACGTTTTGAGGCTCCGATTTTGGCTATAAAGAAAAGTATAGATGCTTTGATTGAAAAAGAGATTTTGGCACGTACTTTCATGAAGAAACAGCGAGGAAG
Organism: Acrobeloides thornei; assembly: GCA_034699885.1. Classification (NCBI taxonomy): domain Eukaryota; kingdom Metazoa; phylum Nematoda; class Chromadorea; order Rhabditida; family Cephalobidae; genus Acrobeloides; species Acrobeloides thornei. The sequence goes on from JAQGCP010000479.1 coordinate 15,069, forward strand.
GACATCTAAAAATGAAAACTTGAATGATCCTAATGAGGACATCGTTTATACATATATACCTTGAAATGCGTAGCAAAAGGGGTCGGAGGTTGTTTTTTAGCTATGTTTTTAGCTATGTAAAAATGCTTTCTTCTAGTCATTGTTGTCAAAAAAATTCCTTTTTGTTTCAAAAAAGCCATTTTCCGACTAAAACAGTTATACTTGCTCAAAAATGATCATCAATATCGCCCCTGTCCTTAAAAAATCGATTTTGTTGGCTTTATTCTATTTTGTACATTTTCGGTGTGTTTTTTAAAATAATTTTCACATGAATGTATAAATAAAAATTTCTAATAAATTATAAACAATATACATAATGTGCTTAAATAAACGAGCACCCCCCCCCACGGCGTACCAAAATTTCGAAAAGATGTAGACAAGGGCAGTGATGTATTTGTTTAGGTAAACATAAACAAATCAGCATTGTTTATGTTTACAAACATGAATTTAATCGTTATTAATTTTTCCTTTTTGGTAGATATAATAACTCGAGGAATTGATCATTTCTTAAAAAATCGTAAATAATTCAAAATTTTATTTGTTTAGTTTATGTTTATGTTTAGGGGTCATCCGGATATTAAATAATCAACTTTTTGGTGTTTTACCCCCTCTCCCCACCCAACATGATTACGTAATATCTGGACAGCAAAAATCCTAAGCAAATACATCCCTGGGAAAGGGTCAAAATGTTAAGAAAATGTCGATTCCGCTCGATAAGCGCTTAAAAACGAGTACTATATAATGGAGTTTTGGGGGTTTTAACCCATAGCCGATTGGCTAACGTGCTCGGCCTTCACTCATAGGATCGGGTTCGATCCCGAGCCCAAAAGTCATTTTTTATTTTATTGTCAAAATTCATGAAAATTTTTGGATATCCATATTTTTATACGGGGAACATAACAGCGCTATTAGTTTTCTATGAAAATTTTTGGAAAATCGAAAAATCATATATACGCAATTTAAATAGTATAATGCGATATTTTACCACGGCAAAAAGGTGACAGGTTTTTTTACAATCTCTATATGTACAAAATTTGCATATTTTTCATTGGAGCAGGCTATAAAGCCAAATTTGTAGTTGAGGTTGATAATTGATTAAGACTGAATCTATTATTACTACTCATCATTTTCACGAATTCTTCATAGTCAATCAATCCGTTGCCTAAAAAGGTGATATGTATAAAAATTTGCATATTTTTTAGAATTACCATCGACATCAACTTCTTTAATAAGTTCATCTACTTCGTCTTCACCAAATTGCATTCCTATGTTGACCTAAATTTAATAATAAGCTGAAAACAGGAGCCTAATTATGTGGAGGTAAGGGCCGGAATACATAGATTTTTGGTCTCAAAGCTTTGCCCGAACTCAAAAAATCGAAAAAATTTAAAACACGATTTCTGTAAAAATCGACCTTTGGTCTAAAACCGAGTGTACACTTTTTTGTGACTTTCCCCGAAAGTGGGTTACCCTATTGTTTTCGACTATGCTGAGTCCGAAAAACACAAAATTTTGATGGATTTCATGATTAGATTTTTC
>JAQGCP010000480.1:0-16641 GCA_034699885.1 Acrobeloides thornei
TTTCACGGTTCAGCAGTGCGCGCAACCGATTCCTCGCCTAGAAAAACCTAAGAATCGACGGTTTTCTCATAAAAATCGAAAAAAATTTTTTTAAATGACATATTTTGTGGGTAATTTTATACAAAAAAATGATTGCGCGCATTCCCGAAGCGTGAAAACCTTTGTTTGATCTTTAAAATTTGAAAAATACGTTTTTTATAGTATACGTACAGGCTTTACAGGGTGTATAAAAACCGGAATTCGGGCGATTTTTTCATTTTTTCTATCCGAAATTTTTTTCAAAAATGACCCTATTAGGGATAAATTTATGTGGAAAATCGATTGCGCGTATTCCCAAAGCTTGAAAACGCTTCCTTGATCCTGATTCAGTGAATCGGGGTGTGTATTGAAGCGGTGACCAATTTTTGCTACATCAATTTTTCTTTGATTCAGAATCAAGGAAGCGTTTTTCAATCTTCGGGAATGCGCGAAATCGATTTCCCGCATAAATTTACCCCCAAAAATTTTCCCCTCGATTTTCGCTTCAATACACACTCCGATTCCCTGATTCAGGGTCAAGGAAGCGTTGGAAATGCGCGCAATCGATTTCCCTAAAATTAGCCCTAATAGGGTCAAATTTTAAAAAAGGGTCGAAAAAAGATGAAAAAATCGCCCAAATTTCGGCTCCCTGAGTAGAGCCCTTAAACTTGCAAATTTTTTGATTAGTAACTTTTTAGTTTATGCGCTATTTCCATAATCTCTCCAAATTTAACTTAGTATATAAAACATTATTGTCTTGCTTTCTGATTTTTGGTGTTCTGTTGATGTCTGGTTGTCGCCAAACTAAAGACCAAATTAGTTTCAAAAAAATTTTTTCCATCAAAAAATATTGACGATAAGATAGAATGATAGTGAATGTAATTTTTTGGACAACCAAGTTGTCTTCTATTTTATTTTAAAAATTCGCACATATATTGTTTAAAACAAGAAACATACCAGTGAAACAAAACCAAATGAAGGAAAAATGTACCTTGTGTGTTATGAAACAAATCCGGTATATTCTGTTATTTTAAGCTATTCTGAGCAACATTCACAAAAAATTTTCGTTCGAATGAGCCATCGGGCGGCTGAGATGGATATAAACTCGATTTTTGATGAATTTTTGAAATACGGAAGTAAATTATTGAACACCCTGTATATAAAATCATAATGAGGACCATTATGATTTTGAAAAATTATTTTAAAAAGTTTGGCTAAAAACATAATGGGGGACCCTTATGTTTTTTTTGGCCTCTCCCCATTTTCAAAAAAAGCATGGTCTAAAAAAATCCTTGGTCTCTCAAAAAAATCCAAATGCTTTTAAAAAAGCGCATTCTGGCAACCCTGGTTTTTCTTTTAAAAAGGTCTTTTAGTTATCTCCCCCAAAATTCACAAATACCGACCTAGTCGATTCCCAAATTTGTGGCGAATTTACGATACTGGTTGAAAGTTTTAAAACCAGTAAACTTGAACAAATGTATACTCGTTTAATAAAAAACAATCAATACACTCATATAAATCAACAACAAATCGAACATTTATAGTTTATTTCAATGTAAGTGCAAAAAAGTCGAAAACGCGTCGTCGCTGAATCAATTTTTCTTGTTCTGCATGAAAAACAAACTATGCAACCGTTTTTGCCATATTGTTTGAGTGAACCAAAATACAGGTTGTTTTTTTGATTGTTCCCACATTTCAAAAATTCGCCAAAAATTGAGTTTAAATCTGTTCCATCGCCTGATAGCTCAATCGAACGCCCTAATCACCGGATTTTTTAGGAAACAAAATTATTGGAAAAAAAAAATTTTCAATTTTTTTGCGAATTTTTGAAATGTGAGAGCAATTAAACAAACCGTGATTTTCACTATTTTTGGACTAAAAAATCGAAAATAAATTTTTTTCAATAATTTTGTTTTCTAAAATATACGGCGATTAGAGCGCTTGATTGAGCTATCGGGCAACAGAATTGGATTTAAACTCCATTTTTGGAGAATTTTTGAAATGTGGGAGAAATAGAATAAACGACCTGTTTAAATTTTTTCGCGCTAAAAACTTGTTTTTTACATTATTTTAACAATCTCGAAGAAAAAATGTTTATTTTTCTAATAATCTTGGCAATATTTGCCTATTTCGTCTATTGGAATTTGTATGCAAAACGAAAAAATCTTCCACCGGGTCCAATACCTTTGCCTATTGTGGGGAATATTTTCCAATTAGATTTTGACAATTTACACATGGATTTATTAAAATGGAAGAAAAAATACGGCGGAGTTTTTACGGTCTGGTTGCCAGAACCGCTTGTCATTGTTTCGGATTATAATGTAAGTACCGTATTCCTTCTCAAATAACTCTCCCCTCCCATTTTGAGGGGTATTGAAAAAAATAACCCCGGGAGTTATTTTAGAGGAAATACGATGGGTGAGGGACTTTTGCACCCTCATATATACGCAGTGGCGTAGCCAGAAATTTTTTAAGGGGAGGGGTACCAAACTTTTTTCTAAAAATCATAAGAGGAAACCCTTATGTTTTGACTTTTTAAAGAAAACGAGCGGCGTGCGCTCACCGCTCGTGAAATTTGGCTGTGGTAGAGGCGAGAGGAAAATATATAATTTCAAAGTTTAACGGAAAAAGATAAGGTTATAATAATGTATAAGGTATGGAAGGGGGTAAGGTAAATGAAAGATGAGCAGCGAGATTGGTTCTCTCATCCATCGGCTTTCTTCTCTCGGAGATGAGAAGTTTGAAAAAGCTCGAAGACAGAAGTTTTCCTCTCTCCTCTTCGGGTCTGTCCCAGAAACGCGCAGCGCTGCGTGCGGTGCTCATTCTGCGCTGCAGGCTGTGAGCAGCGCTGAGCGTTTCAGGAATAGACTCTTCCTTTCTCCTAAAAAATTCGTGCTCCCCATACCAACCCCCTTCCCCGAGTGCAAAAAATTATAGGGAGCCCCAAAAAATTGCAATTTTTGTAATTTTTCACATGAATTTTAGATGAAAAATTTTTTCTACGATTTTTTAAAAGTGATCCTATAGGGGTAATTTTATGTGGAGAATCGATTGCGCGCATTTACGAAACTTGAAAATGCTTCCCTGACCCTGTTTCTGGGAAAAACTCGCTTCAAAACCCATATTTTTCCCTGAAACAGGATCAGTGAAGCATTTTCAAGTTTCGGGAATGTAAATCGATTCATTACATAAAATTACCCACATAGGGTCATTCAAAAAATTTTGTTGATTTTGTTTTTGATTCCAAATTCATGACAAAGTTACAAAATTGCAATTTTTTGGGCACTCTATAGTTGTTTTGGAATACCTTGCAAATCCAGCATAAAGGAGGGGGGGATTGGCTATGGGGAGCACAAATCCAAAGGTACTTTTTCTAAAGTCCACTTTTCCTATTTGGAATTTTATTTTGCGTTTTTAAGACCCGTAGAAGGGTTGTACGACAAAATTGGAAAATTATCATCTCCCACCCTTAAAGCACCACTGAACTTTTGATCGAACCTCGAGAATTTATTTTTAAAAGAAAGAGAAATTTTTACTGATTATTTTTTGTTTTTACGGCACTCTTTGAAAATTTAACCCTTTCGAGATAATTGCGTTTGAGATTTTGTTCAAAATTTTCAAAATTGATTGTGTATTGAAGCAAAAGGGATTAAACCTGATTCATGTTTTCGTTTCAATAATCCAAAACATTGTTCAAATTGGATAATTTTGGTGTCATTTTATTCGTCTCATCGAGCTATAAAAAATGACTAAGGTTGGTTTTCTTTTAATATTTGACAAATCGTTTCAATAAACTTTTGTTGACCCAAACAACAAACACGGTTAAGGTCAATCCCTTTCGCTTCAATGCACCAACACGTTTGAAAATTTTGAATAAACCTTTCAAGGGGTGCACAAAAAATAGCAACAAAAAATGATCAGTAAAAATTCCTCTTTCTTTTTAAAATAAATTCTCAAGGCCCATTCAAAAGTTCAGTGATCCTTTAAGTTTTTACTATGGCTATATAATTTCAGGCACTAAAAGAATACTTTTTAAAACAAGGAGCACTTTTTGCTGGTCGGCCTAGGATGAATATGATGGATGATTTTATTGGAGGCCAATATGGGCTTATCCTAAACGACAATGCTTGGTACAAAAGCCAACGGCGATATGCACTTCATGTGCTTCGAAATTTCGGTTTTGGGCGTCCAATTTTAGAAGTAACTCAAATTTCGGAATTTTTTTTAATTTTTAAGAGCACTATTATTGATCAAGCCAAGAAAATGATCCAAATTTTGGAAGAAAAACGCTCAGAACCCGTAGATTTGGCTCCTTATTTCACGGTATAATCCTACCAGGCTCGTATCCAGGATTATGCTACGAATTTTTTCTCCAAATTGGCAGATTTTTTACAACTGGGGGTTTTCAGGCACGAGAAATCGATTGGCGCAAGTCCTGAGTTCCGAAAAAATTTGTGACCCTCTATCGGGGTACCCCATGTTAAAAAATGAATTTTTTAAACTTTTTTATTTTGGCTCCAAATTGGCTGATTTTTAGTACTCGGGGTTTTCGGGCAAGAGAAATCGATTGGCGCAAGTCCCGAGTTCCAGAAATTCGAAAATCGAATTTTTTTCTCAAAGATTGAATTTTGCTAAAAAATTTAGGGGATCATGAAAATTTTTTCGGAACTTGCGCCAATCGATTTCTTGTGCCCAAAAACCCCCAAGTATCACAAATCAGCCAATTTGGAGAAAAAAATTTTCGGAGATAGGGCCGCAAACGGCACCCCCTTGGGTTTTTTTCATGCTAGAAACACGATGCTATTTCCGCATTTTAACGGCTCCTTTATGCTGAAATTTTCACTTAAAGAGTGAGTCAAAATAAATGGAACACCTATTTTGACTCACCCTGCAAGTAACAATTTCAGCATAAAGGAGCCGTTAAAATGCGAAAATAACATCAAAATTGTGTTTCTCGCATAAAAACTTCTAAAGGGTGAGTTTAGTTCGAAAAAATCAAGAATTTTTTTTTAACCCGATACAGACAGGATTCACACGCCCTCTTTAACACAGAACAAATTTTTTGTTCTGTGTTCTTTGTGTAATTAACACATTTTTATATATAGAAATTTTAGACTTTGTTAAAATTCTAAAATTCAGAAAATTGTGTTCTTTTTTAATAAAACGAAAAACAAACAATTGAAATTTTCTTTTTTTAACCTCTTAGTGCCGGCTGTTCTGGTGGGGCACAATTTTGTAAGCCGTCTAGCTCCCCCAATAAAGTGGATTGATATAATTTTTTACATATGAAAGAACAGATAGGAAATATAAAAAAGTACTATATGAAATTTTGATACAACTTTTCCTATACCTTTTTCAATGCCCTAGAAAATGTATGTTTTCGCATTTTTCGGAAAACCGGCTCCCATTTTGCCGAAAAGGGTAAAAAAATTTAATTTGATCTAGATTAGCTTAAAATGAATAAAAACTAAGAGAAAAACGCATTTTTTTAATTTTCCTAAAATGCCATTTTTCTGTACGGGCACGCCTATAACCGATATAGAAGTCTGGTATCTAGACAAATATGTGGCACATCAAAAATCTGATACACACGTTTTGTAGATCAGCATTGGTTCTCCATAAATGAAAAAAATGATCAAAATTGGCTTTCCCTACCCCGAAATAAAGGCCTTGAAAAATCTTTAAAAAATTTTTTTTGCGAAAAATACAAAATTTTCAAAATTCATTATCTCAAAACCCTGAGGTCGCAGGACATTAATTTTTTTAAATCGCTCATATCCTAAAATAATATCCTAGAGTCAAATTTTTTCCTATAAACCTATAGAATTTTTTTAAGGTTTTGACTTCAAAACATCACACCTATTAAGGGGGGCCTCGGAAAAATTTTTTTTAGCTTTTTGACATTAGAATAATTTATTCTAACGTAAAATAAACTTTTTTTCGAAAAAAACCGCGGCTTCATTTAGCCGGGACTAAGGGGTTAAAATACCCATTTTCCAACAAAAAAATCAAATGCTTTTACCTCAACATACACTTGCATAAAACAACCATATTCTACATTTCTATCATCATCATGAAGACGGAAATCATCATTTATATTCTCAAATATCATCCGTTTTTTAATCCCTTCTTTCGCCAATTTCGAATTTGATAACCATTCCCTTAGTCTTCTGAGGAGACTAGTCTCCATACTTCTTGGAATGTTCAATGTAATTGTAATTTCCTTATATCGTTGAAGATTTTCTATTATATTACAACATTCCGAACTCAATGTACTATTGTAGTCAATGTTCAATATCAAATTCAGATGCGTAACAATAAAGATGTTTAAAATTTCGTTCAAATGGTTGAGAAAATCTGGCAATTCAATTCCTTCCTCATATTTGCTCGTATATATGCTCGCATACGAGTTATCGTACAAATTATCATATTCAGCTTGTAAATTCCATACTTTGATGTGATGATTTGAAAGCAAGCTTAATGTTTGCTTTAGACCATCCACTATATTTTTCGTTACTTTATCGGTTTTAATGCTAGTTTCAAAGCTATTGTTAAAGATTTTGAAGTGTTCAATAATATAATTTTGAGTATCTGGTAATGTTTCCAGTTTGAAATTTAACTCTAAAATTTATAAAATTGTTAAAGAATCAGTTTTGACTGAAAATTGTCATTTTTATGATTTTATTGGGAAAATTATGAAAAATGAAGCTTTGTTTGTTTTCTGTAACCAGTGGATCCAGCGCAGTGTTTTAAGACCCTCCCCCACCCAATTTGGGTGGGAGTATCTAGCAAAATAGCAAGGGTCAGGCAGGGCCCGAAAAAGTAGGTGCTAGCACCCGCACACAAAAGCACCCACCACTCACTAATGGGTGCTAGCACCCAGCACTGGGTCTGGGGATCGATTCCTTTTCCGCGCAATCGATTCCTCGCATGATTTTACCCCTATATAGGTCATATCAAAAAAAAATTTTTCGGAGAATGACCCCTAAATTGTTCCCCCTTTAAGAAATTTTTAAAAAATCCTTACAAGTATATTTTTCATAAGAAATTTTTTAGGCTTGGAGAAGGCTCCCCCCCCCTTCTCCCTGTTATGCGCCACTGGGTCCCCAAAATCCTGTTGGTACCAGTTGTACAATCCAATTGCCTTATAGACTATTACCTTGTCTTTGAGTTAAAAAAATGTTTTCTCCTCGAATCAATTCAAGATGAGATACCAACAACAGAGGAAGCTTTCTAACATTCTTTGTTATAAAACTATCCCAGAATCTACAAACGAGCTGTAATTTTTGTACTTCATTCCCATCTAGAAATTGAAATACGCCAACATATAATTCATAGAAAAGTGGATTATCTGAAAATTTTTATTTTTAAAATTCTTCTACATCTTACTGAGTGCAATTTTTGGCATTCTAAAAAATTTGTATTAATGATGATAGAGTTTTTAATTGAACATAGAATGAATCAATATTTTTGAAGATAATATAAAAATACAAATGGCAAACAAACAGGCCCTAAAAAAGTTTATATTATTGTTGAATAAGATTGAGTAAATTTTCGTCATTCGAATATGATTTTGAGCAAACTAAATTCAAAAAAAACATTTTGTTGAATCACTGTGACTCATTATTACAACGAAAATTTATTTTTTGTTCTTATGAATGTTTAGTGTTATAAACTGGAACCGAGCGTTTCCCAGCTCTCGTAATTAAGAGTAAGGGCCTCCACTAATTGCGTCTCGAAATTTTGGAAGCACTAATTGCACATTTGGGGCGCACTAATTGCAATTAGTGCGCCCCAAACGTGCAATTAGTGCAGTCTCGAAATCATCGAGAAGAATTAGTGGAGGCCCTTAAAGCCCTTTTTTGGAAACCGCCCCCCTTAGCCGACTCATTTTCGCTACCCCCTAACAATTTTTTATGCCTACGGCACTGGTACATGGCTCTCTAGACCAATGCGCTCTGATGCCTCTCGGAGAGCTTCTAGGGACGCTCGGAAACGAAGCCGAAGGCTGAGCGCTGCAGGCGCTCACTCGAAGCGCGAGACCGAGCGCCTAAGGCACTCGGTATTTGCATATTTTGGCCCCTAGGTTTTATACTCTTCCAGTAAAGGTATACCGTGAAGTCAAAATTGAAAAATACTTTCGGGTTCATGTTCACCATACGCGAAAACCCCTGAGTACAAAAAATAAGCCAATTTGACGTACTTTTTAAAAAATTGATTTTTGGACCCCCGGCAGAGGGGGAGAGGTCCCGTAGAACCCTTAGAATATTTTTTTCAAGAGCCGGGACCTTCGAATTCGTGTTCCCCATAGTCGAAAACCCCGGAGTACGAAAAATCAGCTAATTTGGAGTATTTTTTTTTGAAAAATCGATTTTTGGCCCCTTGGTGGGGCACGTATTTTCAAGCGGTAATAAGTCTGTGCCTTTGTTCTTCGATCATTTTTGATACTCGGGGGATTTTCGGCTATGGGAACTCGAATCCGATGGAATTATCAAGTTTTGACTTCAGAGGGTACCTCTACTGGGGGAGGGAGAGGGGTAAAAACGTCAAAAATTCAGGTCTGTTTTTTGTAAGCAAAATCCCACCAAGAGTCTGTTCTTTTTAATCCATTTTTGACCATAACCCCGAGGTCTAGGACAAAAAATAACGGCGGATTCGTATTCAGTGCCTAGAAAAACGCTAGGAACGTCGAAAATTTCGTTAAAAAAACCGAGTTTTATAGCGAATTATCAACATTTTAAACCTAGGGTACATCTTTAAGACCCCAATTTTTCGAAAAAGTCTGGATATTGACACGAAAACATGAGAAAAAATGTTTTCGGAATGCTTGCTTTTAAGCTGAAAATGCTCAGAAAATTTTACGATTTTTGTTGAAAAATAGGAAATTTTTTGACGTTTTTGATAGAATAGCAAATTTTTTATGAAAAAATCATGTCGTATTGGAAAAATTTGGACAATTTTGATGAAAAATGGACAATTTTAAAAATCATGTTGTGCAATAAAAAATCATGTCATATTGGAAAATTTTGGATGAAAAATGGACAATTTTGGTGAAACAAATCATGTCGTACCTAAAAAAACATGCCGGAAATGCTAGAAGTCATCGAAAATTTCCGACAATTTTTGCGTTAAATCTTACTTGAAAGTTATGAAAAAATAATCTCCAACTACAAAAAAAGTCATACATAACACAAAATATCTCAGGGTATAAAAAACCCATTCTTCAAAATTTCCAAGATAAATTATATAAATAAAATTCATTTATTTCCAACAAGGCAATTTATAAATCAACGAAATAGCATAAATATACAGATTTGCTATACAGGGTGAGCAAAAAACCATAATTTTGCGTTTTTTTTTGACGTAATTTTCAAAAATTTTTTTCTAAAATCATAAGGGGTATATTTTTATGCAGAAAGCGTGCAATCGATTTCTCGCATGAAAATACCACTTATAGGTGATTTTTGAAAAAAAGTTTTCACTAAAAAAACGCAAACGTACGGTTTTTTGCTCACCCTGTAATAAAATCAACAGGCAATTAATTTATCACATCACAGCTCTTCAATGAGACGCGGCTTTTTATCTTTAGCACCGGGTTCTTGAACGGTCTTTCGCTTGCGTTTAAAAGCCTGTGGAATACGCTCCTGTTCATCTGAGATTTCTTCATCTTCATCCGAAGGATCCTTATTCGAATTACCAGCTTCTTCAATTTTCGAGCCTTCTTCAAATGTCAAAATTTCGAACTGAATATTTTGAGGACGCTGAAAATGAAATGGTTAGATCAGGCTTAAATAGGTACTTTACCCTCCCCCTCCCACCCAACAAATTTTTGGTGGAGGAGGGGGTATTTTCAAGTTCGCACCTGTTCCACATCATTAGATCCGGACATTTCACAATCTGATTTTTCATCATCTGAATCATAGTCAGTTTCTGTAGTCTCCTCCTCACTTTCCTCCACCCGTTCAACTGAAATACCACTATCAGAAGAACTAGCACAATTGTCGTGATTATTGTTTTGAATTAACTGCTCGTTAGCCGCTGCAAATTGTGGCAAGAAATTGCGGACTTTCGCCAAAACACGTGGCGGGTTCATAGCCATTTGATTCATTTGCGCACGAAACATCTCCAAAGTTTGTTGTTTTTTATTTTCCATACTAACTAAAAATTGATGTATTAAAAAAAGCAGTAAAAAACAGGGAAAGATTGTATCATCGATTTTCATGCTTTTCTATCATAGTCTTTGTGTCTTTTCTATCATGATCTCAAAAACGATGTTTTTTCAAAAAATAATGCAATTTTTCGGATATTTTTTGATTTGGCAGTCTTCTTTGATATAGATAAGCAATAATAACTAATTTTACGTGTTTTTGAACAGTTTTTATGCTCTCATCACTTAATGACTTAGAGATAGATCAATTTTTGTTAAAATAGTGAAAACCTACCGTTTCAGTAAAATTGTCATAACTTTTTTATTTTCCACACCCTCCCATTTTTTGAGATTATAGTTAGTAGGCCTAGCCATACAAAATTAACTATATAAAAAATTGTGTACTTTCATGGTCATCTATGAATTTTGATCATTTTTGTATTTTCTGGGGTATAGAGGACCAATGAAAAATTTTTTCGCCCAATTCCATCGAGAACATTCCGCCTAATTTTATCGAGTTGGTTTCGTGACGCTCCCTACTTATGGGGTTAAAATTTTATTGATTTTCAGTATTTGAGTATACCCGAAACACATGTGGTAACTTGAAGTGAATAAAAGAACGAAAAGATATATTAGGGGACAAATGTTACAGACCAGGTGTACAAAGTTTCAGAAATATGATCGAATATTTTTCATATACTAGTTATTCTCTGAAATAGTCCCCGTTTCAGCTCTAACTATAAAAAAAGCTGAACCCAAAATTCAAAATCCGAAGTCGATATCCCGTCCGATCTGGCAAGTTAAGCAATGTTGGGACCGCAGGTTCGATTTAGCATGTTTAATTTTGATTTACGAAAAACTTTCAAAAATTTTGCTCTATTCTTTGTAAGAATAGAATTTTTGCCCCTAGTGGGATCGAACCTGCGGGCCCAACGTTGAATAATTTGCCAGATCGGACGGGATGCCGACCTAGGATTTTGAATTTTGGGTCCAGCTTTTTTATAGTTGAAGCTGAAACGAACTTTAGAAGGTAATGAAAAATACGTCAAAATTATTTCTGAAACTTTTGGACACCTGGTCTGTGACATTTGCCCCCTTAGTATCATGGAATTATAACCATATAATAAACCACTCAATTTCAAAAACTTTTATATCTTGTCCATAAAAATCTAATAAGTGACAAAAGCATATAGAATATAGAAATTTAGCATGTTTACAATAAAATGGAGAAGTGCCCATTTTCTAATCACCATATATAAAATTTCAATTCTCACAAGTTAGGGCACTTAATTTTACGATTACATAAACAAGCATTGATTGCCAATAAAAGAGAGCATATAAATAGTCAATATAATCACAAGAAACCATTTGATTTTAAAGGTTTGGGTTTTTAAAAATATGATTAAAAAAAGTAGCAAATTTTTCATATTTTATCAAGCCTTTAAAATGATAGGAAATGATAAAAAGAACATAAAATGCAATCAAAAATTTAAGTACAGTAAAATATCACTTATTGCATTCGGAATTTTGTCATTGGGGTCACTAGAGTGGGGTGGAATTTTTCTCGGATTCTGGAGACAAATAGGTGACTTGCATATTCAATGAAGCAAACTGGGCCTAAAACATTAGTTGTGAAAATTTAAAAATTGATCCAATTTTTGTTCAAAAATAAATTTTCGACCGTTTTAAAGTCAAAAATCGATTTTTTTAGGATGAATATAATAATAGCTACCACAGTTTCCTCGTCCCAATTAAACATCAACATCGCAGCAGGGACCAGTCGATAGTCACCCAAAAATTTCTGGTCGTTGTCAAGAATCACTCCGCCGTGGACTGGATCTGTCAGATGGAAGACGCCAAATTCTATGCCCAAATGTTCGCTCACAAATTCGCGCAAGGCAGCAAAATTTTCGTGGACACCAAATGTGCCCTAAAAAGAATTGATTTTAGGATAAAAAATAAATCAATTTGTTAGCTCAAAAATTGATGTTTACTCATCTTTTGAGCTCAAAATCGATATGCTTTCAATTTTGAGCTCAAAAAATAGATATTTCAACAACTTTTGAGCATAGAAATCGGTATTAATCCAATTTTTGAGAAAAAAATCGGTGTATCGCCAATTTTTGAGCTCAAAAATCGGTAGTCCCTCAATCTTCGAGCATAAAAATCGGTATTGCTCCAATTTTTGAGCTCAAAAAACGCATTTCTAATTTTTGTGTCTCCCACACACCTCAAGAATATAGTTATTCGGAAAACGAATTCGAATCAATGTGTATTTATAGGTATATTTCCAAGCCTGTGCATCTTTTTCACGCATTTCACGAGTACGAAATTCAGTGAGCTGAAAAATAACGGTTAAAAAAATAAACCAAACTTTAGCTTACCTTGCTAGCTTCTTGAGTCTTACGCTGTTGTTCCGCTTTCACTTCGCTGCCAGAAATGGTGAAGAAATCTTTTGGGACGTCAATTTTTGGCAATGGCTGATTCGGGTTTATTTTGTAGATCTGAAAAATTGAAGTAAAAATTTTCAAAAATTTCCACCTTAGTATTTCGATATAGTCGCAAAGGCACTCGGCAATCTTCCGATGTCAACATCTCTAAGGCCAAAGAAATTGCAGTGCGTCGTTCATCCTCCACAGAAGTTAGGACTAGAAAAGTTTCGTTGTTCTCAAGTTCTTCTTTAAAACCCAAGGTGAGGAGAAATTCAATAGCTCCTTTCGCTGGTTTGACTGTTTCCTGAAAAATGGAATTTTACAACAAAAAAACTTAGGCACTATTACTTTTTTCACGTTTTTAAAAAATTTTTGAAACGTCTCCGCCCTCCCTTCAGGCCCGACAAAAAAGCTGCTAGACAGAAATCGGGAATCACTCAAACAGAAAAAATGTGAAAAGTAACGTGAAAAAAGTAATGGTGCCAAAATTTGTCCCAACAATTTTTTTCAACCACTCACATTAAACACTTTTCCGGACATCTTAATACGCCGAAATTTCTCCTCCGTCGGATTATTTATAATATTCTTTAAAATTCGATCCAATGTCGAAATGGCGTTATCCCGTTTCTCCATATCATTTAACGAGTGAATCATAACAGCTGCCACTTGCGGCCCTTCTTCATTGAGCTTAGTACGAAGAAAGGCCTCAACTTGTTCCACCATCTGAGATTTCGGCAGGAAAATATCGTCTTCAAATAAATCACACGTAAAGTAGACGCCTTCAATAGCCGAGGAATGTTCGAACTCTTTCGTATCCCGTTCATCGATAGTAATGCCTTCGAACTGTTTACGTTCCGCTTCCATTTCTTCTTCCAGTTGCTTGCGAGCAAGTTCACGAATTTTCCTCTGGTGAGCTGTTTCCGTTTTTCCTCCATTCGCTTCTTGAAGTCGGCGAGTCGCTGCTTCAGCCGCGGAATTTGATATGGCAACTCGTTGAGCTGTTACGGGAGGAGGCTGATTTCTTATAACATAAGATCCAGAGGGCTGTTGTTGTGGTCGAATAGGTGCATCATCAGCGAGACTATAACCAGTGCCAGCTTTCTTGAAATGTCGGTCGGATTTCTTTCCCTTTATAATTTTTTTGAGAAAGTCCATTGCTTCTATAAAAAAATGGTTGTGGTAAAAAATATTTAAAGGGAAAAGGACGATTGAGGCGAGTAAGTGCAAAATTGTTTCGACAAACGCAAAAAGTTTTCAAAGCGATGAAAAAAAACTGTTTTCGAACAAAAATCGAAAAAAAATTTTTAGGTGTTTTTTGGCCATTTGCTATAAAAAAGACCATAAAACACTCAAAAAGTTTTTTTCGATTTTTCCTCGAAAATAGTATTTTTTATCATTTCAAACATTTTTTACGTTTGTCGAAAAATTTTTTGCTATAACTCGCCTCAATCAGCTCTCTCCGTTAAAAAAACTGGGGCTGTTGCCAGCGTCGTGGTGAAAAATCATAATGACGGTCCATGATTTTCAACAAAAAAATTTCATAATTTTGGACAAAAACATATGGTTTTTTATCTTAGCTTCGA
This sequence comes from Acrobeloides thornei, assembly GCA_034699885.1. Classification (NCBI taxonomy): domain Eukaryota; kingdom Metazoa; phylum Nematoda; class Chromadorea; order Rhabditida; family Cephalobidae; genus Acrobeloides; species Acrobeloides thornei. The sequence goes on from JAQGCP010000480.1 coordinate 14,181, forward strand.
CTTTATCAAAAATTTCGAAATACGAAACGTCGAAATCGAAATTTTGGGGGTCATAATTCGAAATTGTGATTTCGCCGCATCACTACTACTTGCTGCGCGATTTCTCATCTTTTTACGTTGCTGTGCTCTACACGAAAAATGTCATAGAATGCCATAAACTCAAAAATTTTGGAAAATGAAAAGAAACTTTGAGATGCCAAAGACTACATGTTTTTGTGAAATTTCTTCTACTGAACCGCATCTCACGACCCGCAACAAAAAGAAACGCCTGATGCAATGTGGAAATTTTTCATACTTTTTCTTGTTTTAATTGAAATTTTTTATTTCTTCATTTTTGTGTCAAGCTTTTAAAACTGCACAATTTAAAAAATGCTTAAAATGCTAGGCAACTATCAAGGCACACGAAATAGTGCATTCACAAAAGATTTGGAGCTACGTCGGCTCTTATACCCCATTGAGCGTGGTCTAAAATCGAAATCGCCCCCCCCCTGTAGCTCCTTTAAATAAGAAAATTTTTCTGACCTGTAGTTTCGTTTGAAATGTTTTCGGAATGTATTTTCTGATTTTCACGTGCTGTTCTTCGTTGCCAAAACTTAAAAAGTAGAAATTTTAAGGAAAAAAGAAAACGCTTGCCTTCCAGCGAAAGATTCCACACATTAAAAAAGTGCTTCTAAAATTTTTTTGTACATTTTCAAATCAAAATTTAGAAAAAATCAAAGAAATTTTAGCCTTTTTAATGCGGACCCACAGGTGTTTCTTTTTGACAAAATCTGTGATTTTTGAATTTCGCCACGAAAACTCACATACAGGGGTTTTACGATGTCAGGAACTCGAATGCGGCCTTATTTTTGGCTGAAAACCCTTCACTACTCCGAAAATTAGGATTTGACGTTCGATATAACGGCACCCCCTAGAGGGAGGGGGCGTTATATCGAGGTCTTTTCGATTAATTCGTTATAACCGCAGTAAAAAGCGTCAAATACGTCATTGTTACTCTTGATTTACTAAAAAATCAACAATTTTCGCATGGGAAAGTTTTTAAAAGTCATTTCGAGCCAAAATTCGAGGAGCAAAAAATTCAAAACCATGTCCGAAGCTCAATACCATCGATTTTACGTGTATTTTTTGAATTTTCTAACCCCTCTAAAACACTCAAGATAATTTTTTTCGGTTTTCTTTCTGGCAGATGTATTTCAGCTCGATTTTTGGCGAATTTTTGATATGTGGGAGCAATTTTTAAAAAAACCGTGATTTTCACTATTTTTGAGCTAAAAAATCGAAAATAAAACTTTTTTCAATAATTTTGCTTTCTAAAAAAATCCGGTGATTAGGGCAATCGATTGAGCTATTGGACGACAAAATTGGGTTTAAGCTCGATTTTTGGCACATGTTTGAAATTTGGGAGCAATTAAATGAACAACCTGTATATTATAACGAAAACCCTTTTAATTACATTCCAACTCAATCTTATTTTTCTTTCAAATGATTTATGGACTGGCGGCGGGTGCGCTGTCGATCCTTCGGTCGAAACTCGGTTCTTGGCATTTTTCGATTTATAGGCCGTTGGGCCGGCGGCATGATGTTTCATGCCAATTTCTGGCTTTGTCTATTAGTTTTGAGTAATTATTGCCTTGGTTTTGAGTAATTATTTCCAAACTTTGCACTGTAACTTTATCTTCCGCCCTGGCTTTTTGAATTAAGGAACGTGAAATAATCCTGAGACAATTTTCGGCCTAATTTGGTCGTTCACCGGTAATTGTATTTTTGCGGATGTTTTGAAATCAAAAATAAATAAAAGAATTTTATGAATGCTTTACTTATGTTACTCGTTTGGGTCGCTGAACCCGCACTGCTATTTCTTGCGCTAAAAGGGCCTAAAAGCTTATTTCCATTTTAGATTTTTTACATAAGTATTATTTCCGACATTTCGCCTCAAGAATCTCCGAACGAGACCGATTGTGAATTGAATATTAGAAGTTTTCAAGCTTTGGTGCAAGAGTAAAGGTAAGCGGTTTACCTAAATTTTATAAATAACAAACAAAACATGAGTTACATAATTGGTCATTGAGGAAAATTATCTATCTTCATCATAGGTCGGCAAGGTGGGGGGGGGGGGAGGGGACCCCCGAATGGTGGCCCCCCCAACACCTCATTAAATTCGTCTAAGATTTTAAAAAAGACCTTTTTTTAGCCAAAACCCAATTTTTATGGACCACCTCATGTTTGGTGGGGTCCATGCGGTGGTTTTCCTCTTAATTTTGGGTCCATGCGGTGGTCCTTCTCTCAATTTTGGGTCTATGTGTGCGTCGGTCAGGGGGAGACTCCCCCCTTGCCGACCTATGATCTTCATTACCTAGTAAAATTGCACGAGAGGGTAGGGTGTTTATGTTCTTTTTTGTAAAAAGAGATTGAATGTTTCACCTATTTGGAATAGTCGTCTTTATTTTCTGCTAATCGTATA
>JAQGCP010000481.1:0-16634 GCA_034699885.1 Acrobeloides thornei
GGTAACAACTATTTTGATACAATGAAAAGCCATTCAAGCAAGTTCCATTTTGATCTGATTGTTGCCTCCTTTCGAGAGGCTGTAAAACCATAGATAAGGTATTCGATACATATAACACTAATAGCAATAATTTAAACAACATCTTGTAACTCAATCCTTAACATTCAGACAGTTAATAACGGTCCAGTTTCTATCATTGAATTGGGCGGTTGGCTTTCAACCGTGTCAACCTCTATTGTAGTAAAAGGTTCAGATATTACAAAATAATGATGTTTTTTTACGAAATTTGGGGTACTACCGTTTTTCGATGCGCTCTATCGATTGGCGGTGGAATTTTCAATAATTCCTTAAGGAATTCAAATTCAGATTTTCGTTTCGATACTCAGAAACGTTCAAAAATTTTGAGAATATTTGCATCATGTGTCCCATTAGCCAACTAATAAAATTCAAAAGATCACATGTGAAAATCTTTTAAATTCGCTGAGATATTCAACCTTTCTTTGATGGGAGAAAATTCATAGAATTTGCTGAAACACCCTGTACATTTCAAGCTCAGTATATAGGAAAAGCAAGCTCAATATCTACTGAGATTGATTTTCCCGCCAACACGAACAAGAGTGATGCATCGAAAAAGTTTTAACGGGGAATATCGCTCGGGAGTACCGCTCGGAGTCACTCTCGGAGAAACCGCGGGAGGCGGAGGAGCTCGGCTTCCGGTACTGTTTTTATTAGCGCTGTTTGACGCGATCAAACTATGGTTCTATAATTAGGGAAATGGCGCGGTTGAAATCCAACCGCCCGGTTCGATGATAGGAACTGAACATTAACAAGATAATATTTCATTTTTTGAAAAATTATCTTATATATGAAATTGTTCTAGTGTAGCCTATTTCTGCTGAACTCTATACTTTGTTAAAGTCGATCTGCTTCTGTCTTGTGCTTAATGATAAAGTGCTTGTAAAAAAGTCTAAAGTGTGTGCTCATTTATAACAGATCCGCTTTATTCTAACGTATACTTACAAATTGTGACTGATATGTGACAAGAAAGCACGTTTTAATACTTCAACAACATATATAGTGGCCAACACTTTTTTCTTTAAATGCGTTCGGACACAAGCCGTTTCGCACCAGGAAAAAGTGGCAAAAAATCAACTCGATTTTTTGTTACTTGAAATTCTTGGGTTCAATACCGTAGTGATTGAACGGAATAAAATGTCGGAATACGGAACGGAAAAGGAATTCCGCATTTTTAATCCGCGGAAATAGAATCAATATGCGGAAATGAGGAACGAAATCTCGAAAAATTTATACGAAATTTTTTGACTAAGAGTGAACGCTAGCAGTAAAACGTAATTTGAGGCGCTAACCGTCTCGAAATTCAACTATTTTGAGACGCTAGCCGTCTCGAAATGGGTTGAATGTGTCTGAACATTGACACGAAAACCCTGAATTTTTCATTTTTTAAAAATACGCTTAATTATTGGATATATTTAAAAAGCAAACATGGCATTCTTTATAGCTCGACGAGACGAACAAAACGACACCAAATTTATCCAATTTGATAATTGTTTTAGGTTATTGAAACGAAAACTCTGAATCTGAATCAGAGTTTTCGTTTCAAAAAACCAAAACAATGATCAAATTGGATCAATTTGATGTCGTTTTGTTCGTCTCGTCGAGCTATAAAGAATGCCATTTTTGCTTTTTAAATATATCCAATAATTAAGCGTATTTTAAAAAAATGAAAAATTCATGGTTTTCGTGTCAACATACAGCTCAATTCAAATTGGTGGGCATGGTCCTTTAAATGCCATTAATTTTCGGCCGCGGAAGTGCATTAGTACGGTACTAAAATTTTCTGAATAACTTGCTATTTTTAAACTTACGAGATGCTCATTAATCTGTGTCGCCAAACAGTCTGATTCCAATTAATGACGCAATTGGATTTTATTCCAACGATCCGCTGACTAAAACGTCATTGCTCTTATAACTTCAAGATTACTTTGTCTATTCCAAAGATCAATCGTTGATCAGCATTAATCCATTTCTAAGAAAGATTTTTTTCCTACACGTTTTTCCTATATATTTATCCCACACGTGATACTGATCGACTTACTCAATAGTACATAAAATGAGGAGTCTTTAGTGTAAATCAAGAGCTTAACTTTTTGTTGTACTAATAAACATCTGTGTGAAATTTGAGAAGCTGACAACTTGCAATGTTTTGAAAACAAATTTTCAAAACCACTAATATATTTGTTTTTAATTTTGAGGGAGATAAAAAATATCAGGAAGTTTATTTGATATAAACAACTTCTTTTTCTAATTTTTTCTTTGTCATAACAAAAACAATTTCCGTCCCATTCAAACTATACACTAAAGAAATAAGTTTTTAGTTGTTTTCAAGCAACTGCTATAATATTAGGTTGTTATTTAAGTATTGCATCTTTTTTTGTCACACAGAGGCTCTAGAAATCCGTTTTTGGCAAAAAAAATTTCAATACTAGGCATAAATTTATACTGAATACGACCCAATCTGTCTTTTTGAGAATAAGAATTGTTTTCGTGACAATATACAGGCTTTCAAAAAATTTCTTGTTAGGGTAAGAAAATTCGAATTTTCAAAAAGTTCTCCAAATGGCTGAAATTTTATATTTGGGGGTTTTTCGACATGAAAAAATCGAATTTGATTTTTTTGATTTGACCACTAGAAGGTACCCCTACGAGAGGTATGCCCTAAAATGGCTCAAAATTTTGCATCTCCTGAATCAGAGTCAGGTAAATTTTTTCATAACTTGAAAATGCACGCAATCGATTCCCCACATAGAAAAACCTTAACATGGTCAAAAATTTCATCAAAAATCGACTTCTATAGTCAAATATCAACATTTTTCTTATTAGGTTACATCTTTGAAAACACCCAGCTTTTTGAAAAATCTGTATATTGACACGAAAACAAGAACTATTCTCAAAAAGACCGATTGGATCGTATTCAGCATACATTTTGCATAGTATTGTAAAAAAAGTTTCTCGAGATCGGATTTCTGGATCCACTTGGATGATAAAAAGAAAAGATGCAATACTTAAAAAAATAACGACCTAATATTACAACAAAAAACGAAAGGAGCAAGTTTTTACACAAAACTCATTAGAAGGAGGATGATTACTAGGCTTCTTTTTTACATAGAAAAAACGTGATTATGATTGTGCTTAGCTTAAGTCTGGATAATCGATGTTAAATACAAAGACAAATGGTTGATTGTTTAGCGAATATTGGCTGTTGCAAGATGAAGTAATTTTTGCATAGTTACAAGCAAATGCATGCAAAAGATATTCTCAGTATATTTGATTAAACTGAAAGGGGTATTGATGAATATTATTGTAAAAAATTTCATAAATTTTCAAAAAATTCATAAAATTTTCGAGAAAGCCCCAAGTTTAAGACTCAGTAGCAATAATTTTGAAGAAACCCATAATTTTTAGGAGCTACTTGTGGCGTAGTCAGGATTTCATTTCAAGGAAGAGGGGCAATTTACCAAAAATTGCCAATTTTTAGGGGGAAAATGGTAAAAAATCGCATTTTTTTCGACCTCCAGCCGATTTCAAGGGGAGGGGGAAGTGCTAGGATCACTCCCCCCCCTACCTATGTCACTGGGAGCTACAAATTTTTATTTATTAATGTAATCTGTATAAACTCTTAAAGTGTCACAAATGTGTAATAAGTTTCGTGGTCGGTTCATTTAGCGCGTGGTCCGGTTTTTTCGGGCTTTCCTAGTTTAAAGCAAAGAGGTAGTGCAAGTCTTCGAGGAGGACTTAACTGTGAGACTCATTGCATTGACGGCTATGAAACCGCATAGTTTTATGTGGAAGTGAAGTTTATTTTCTGTTAATTAAATAAAATGTGGCTGAAATTTAAAAACTTTTTATTTGACAGGGTGGTCCAAAATAAATGCAACTTTTTTTCAATGGTCAATTAGTGTTCCAGAAATCCGTTTTCGACAAAAAAAATTTTCAATATTAGACAAGAATGTATACTGAATACGACCAAATAAGTCTTTTTTAGCGTTTTTCATGTTTTAGTGTCAATATCCAGAGATCAAGATTCCCTTTTAAGATGAAATTTTTTTCACTCTGTGGCATCAGCACTGAACTTTTAAAAAAATATTTTGTCGGAAATGCCCTATATTTTCCTTTTTTACATTATTGATTTTAATTTGGATCTTTTGATTTTATTTTATATTTGCGTTAAATATTATAATGTTGTTTGGGTAGTGTCAGTACAAGTTATTGTATTTTTGTTCTATGCGCTTTATTTTGATTTTATTTTTCAAACTTTTTGGTCTTTAGAACACGTTTAAAAACACTTAAGATGCTAATGATGCACATTAAATATTAAACGCACTAGCTTGCCAGCGTTACTCTGTGTAAACTTTAACTCCAATGCCGTACAGATTAATCTTGAATAGGACTCGGTGAGAGGCGTCAAATGCATACATTTACAACCTCCGGATTATCCGGGGATAACGCACGAATTTTTGAAAATCATGATGCACGCCCACTCTATAAATTTTCACTAAAAAATGACCAAAAATTTACATTTTTCATCTTTTGCCAAAAATCGTCAATTTCATTTTTTTTCAGCTTTTGAGAAAATCATGACGCATCAGATAGAATTATCCGGCCCCCTTGTAAATGTATGGTCGAATGGTATACGCTTGGATATCCCCACCCCACCAAATACTAATCATTATACCAAGAAAACGCATGTTTTTGACATTTTTTCAAGTTTTAACTAGCATGTTATTTTCTTATATAAAACGTGTAATGTTTGTGTATGTTAGGATTAACCTTTCAAGATGCGATTCAAACTGCAAGCACTTTATGCCACTGTTGAGAGGACGGGATTCTAAGATTTTTGACACCAAAATCATGGGGGTGCCCACGGGAAAAATTATAAAATCGATTTTTAATTTTTCACATGCTATAAATTTTTACATGCATGTAAAAAGCACTCAGAAACACGTGTTCGAAGGCAGAGCGCCGCAGGCAATCACCTGGAATGCGAGGCAGAGCCCGAGCGACGTAGGCGCTCGGTTTTCAGGTACTATGCTTGTTTATTATTGATTAAAAATACTTTTTGCTTATTCTATTTTGGCTTGTCCCTCATATTTTGTTTAAAGTATCTCAAAACATTATGAAAGCCCTATGTGACATGAAACATCCATCTTATAACTAATTCAATGCTTTTTTTCTTCCATTTTTAGAGAGAATCAATCATTTTGGTGCCATTTTTTTACTAATGTTAAAAATTTTATTATTGGACTGATCAAAATAAAAATAGAAAGTTACGCGTTTTGGTGCTCTTTGCTGTTAGAAATTTCTAGAAAAGAATGGAGTATTCCGCTCTGTATTGTTAGACAAAGGGTTCCGATGTAGCACGTGGACATATCTTTTTCTGTTTGAGAGTCACGGTGTACCAAAATGAAACAAAGGGTATTGGGGTAAATTTTAAAAACGGTTAACGCCACTCGATTCAACTCAAAGACGAGTAAACGAGGTATATATCGATCACAAAATAAGCAGACTCCCATGACCGACTGGTTAGTGTGACAAATTTGCAGTTTATAGGTTGAGGGTTCGAATCCTGGCAAGAAATTAAAGTTGTCCAAATTTCATGAAAAATTTTGCATATCTCTATTTTCGCCTGTAAAATACTTTGCAATCATTTTCTGGCCATTAAATACTTGCTGAAGCTATATAGTAATGGTGATTTTAACTTTTATAAAACCTACTTTAATATACAGCTCCATCAATTATTTAATGGCTAAAAAATGATTGCCAAGTGTTTTAGAAGCCAAAATAGAGATATGCAAAATTTTTCATGAAATTTGGACAACTTTAATTTCAGGCCGGGATTCGAACTCTAGATCTATAAACTGCAAATTTGTTATACTAACCACTCGGCCATGTGGGTTTGCTTATTTTGTGATCGATATATATATCTCGTTTTACTCGTCTCAATGAGATGAATCGAATGGCGTTAACCGTTTTTAAAACTTCCCCTAATACCCATTTTTTCTCATTGTGTTCTACCGTCGAGTGGAATGTGCAGATGTTTTTTGAATGAAGTTATTTTTAAATTTATATCGAAATACCGAGAAAGCTATTAAGTCATAAAATTTCTTTTTTATTTCTTGTTTTCGTAGAATTAAGCAAAAATATCCATTTGGTATCAAAAACTAAATGGTTAAAACTAAATTTACGAAAAAGTAGAATTTTTGATCGTCTAAAGAGTTTGAAGAACATATTACATATTAAGAATTCTCAAATGTAAAAAAGAAAAATAATCTATGACCAAAATAAGGTACAGCTCTTTTTTCTGAATAATTTTAAAAAGTTTGGCGACAGATTTCGCTGGTCGAGTATTGCCAGACCATCCGATCTGGCAAGTTAAGCAACGTTGGGCCCCCAAGTTCGATCCTATAGGATAAATTCTACAGAAATTTCACAAAATTTATGTCATACCCCTTAAATTCGACCTCGTAGAATTTTTACCTAGTTTTATTTTTCTTGAAAAATTTTTTCTAGGCTTTTTAATTCTTCAAAGATGAAATCAGTTCCAATCGGGCGCGCACCTTGAAAATGCTTCTGGTCCTGATTCAGGGAAGAGACGTGTGTATTGAAGCCTCAAATCGCTCTGAATCGTAAAACCCCATAGAACAAGTTTCTGGTCAATTTTATAGCATTTCGGGGTATTTCTACTTTGCACAGTTGATCCACCACACAAAACAACAAAGGTCACTAAAAAAATGAGCCACCATGTCACAATGTTTGAATAACTTTTTTTCATTTTTGTCCTTTTTATATTTTGGGTAGTTTTGCTAATCTCCATTTTGAATTTCATACAAAATTGATATTCTTTATCGAGATGACTTAAAAATTTTAAATTTTGATTAATTTTCAAACAATTAAAAAAGATCTAGTTAAAATTCTTTCTTATTTTTGATATTTTTAGCAAAAAAATAAATTATAAGAAAACTCAAAAATTTGAGTTAAAAATTAAATTTAAAAAAATTTTCTATCACTTTTCTTGCACTATATCGAATTTTGTGGTCTCCATGATTTTCTCTTGCTTCCCATTTAGCAAACCTAATTGTAATTTTCTATAATTTGTACTTCACCGCGTGGAATGTTCATCTCTTGACGTGAATTCTACGAATAGCTAATTCGAAAATTCTGAAGAGTGTGAGGATGAGATGGGCGGATGGATGCTTCTTTCTATGGTTCTTTGCTTTTCATATCTGTGCGAGTTGCCTGTGTTGGACACGCTTTTCCTTCTTCTTCCTTTCGGCGGTTTCCGATCATCAACAAGTCGAAGGGAAAGTGAGAAGAGATAGAGAGTCGGTTTAGCTGACTGATTCACACATTTATATTTGTCTTTGTGTTAAGGGATGCGAAATGCATATTTTTGAATGTGTTAGGTTGTTCTTTGGGCTTGAAAAGGCATATGTGATATAGGTCATGGGCACTTGCTGAGTTTTCTTTTCAGCTTATAAAAAATTGACTGGAAAATAGAAGGTTACGATATGAGCTTTGGGTACATTCTAAATTCTCTATTTACTTTGTTCAAAACACATTTTTAAATGTTATAGTTGGGAAAATTGTTGTTTTGGTTTTAGAATCATACTATAGATAGATATGTTTTTCATACAGTAGATAGGCAGGATCGTAGATAGGATTCGGGTTTGGAAGGGACACAACTCTTTTTTAGATTTGGGAGGGGGCAATACTTTTTTTCAGGTTTGGGGGCCACGACTCTTTATGAATAAAGTTTTAAAAAATCGCATTTTTTAAAAATAAAATAGAGAAAATTTGACGATTTTTGATGAAATAGTGACATTCCTTAGTGAAAAATTGAAAAATGGGCATTTTTATTGAAAAAATACGAAATTTTGGTGAAAAAATTTGGGCAAAAAACATAAGGGGACCATTCCCCGCATAAAATTAGCCCTAATAGGATCATTTTTGAAAAATTTTAAGTCGAAAAAACATGAACAAATCGTCCAAATTCCGGTTTTTTGTTATACACTCTGTAGTACCAGGTCCAAGCGATTCATGCTCGGGGAAATTGTGACTCCGAGCGGTATATGTACCTACAGGTACATCGGAAATAGTAGTAGTACCTCCATGTTCTATGCTTTTTGATTTTTTGTACAAAATACCCCGTAGTACGCGCAGGTTCTATTTAAGGTATCAGGTATGTCGGTAAATCGTTGCGAATGGGTTTATCTTGATAGGAAAAGATCTTTTCGATACGGTTTTTTGCTAATAGGTAAAGAGTACTCAGGAAGAGGAATGTGCAGTTAACTTTTTTAATAGAGCATGTTTTCGTGTCAATAATCAACTTTTTTCAATTCTCGGCACTTTGGAAATGAACAAAAATCGCCATGTCTCCCCCTCAACAACGCGCTTATAAGATTTTATTTCAAGTGTTATCGAATGAGTTTTTAGGTAATATGAGTTATTCCTAAAATAATCGTTCTTTGCCTATATTTTATCATACGATGTTTTAAATATTTATCGTCCCGACTAAAATACCTGTAAAAATTTTATTGACTTTTATTACCTTTTATCATCCTAATTTTAGCTTTAAGTTTTTATTTACCATTTTCCAATAAGATTTTTCTATTTGTGTGTATAATTTTATGTTTTCCCTTCCTTATCGAGTGTGTTGTATGATGCTTAGCATTTCAAAATTATTTCTTAGATCATTGCCGAAAAATTTAACCCTTTTATTTTGATATTTTTATGATCGTGGACCCTAAGTTTCTAGCCGCGACTCTCATCAGATCGGTGACCGTCGAGCACGATCACAAACACATATCCAGCACACTACAACAAATATGATCTTTGTCCTTGGTTTTCAACTCAACAGTTTTTCAAAATATGTCGATTTTTAACTTTTGAAATTTCTATGCGTCATTTTTCCACGTTTTTCGGTCGCTTAAGATTAAGTTTTAAGCCTCTTTGAATTTGAAATTTTCATTTACTCTATTCTTAAAAATTCCTTATTATTGTTGACAATAAGTAAAAGGGCGGTGTTTCCATGGCTTCAGTGTCGAACGGACGAAAGAAGCGGAAGAAGCGAGCCAGAGACATAGTGTGGAACATCAAGGGTATAAATATATATGTCCTTGGCTAAAATTACCGAGATTAGCGAAAATACAATTTTTAATCTGATTTTTATTTGGAAAAATAATAATCTCGTGGTTTTTTCTTGTCAATAAGTCTTATATTTTTCTTGGTCTTTTTTGAGGTGAAGTTTTTGTATTAGTGAGTGGAGAGTAATGTTTTGGAGTAAACAGTTTTTAAAAACCGGTTGTGTTCGTTTTGGAAGTATATTTTTGTATCAGTCGCGTTCTTGATAGATCCTTTTATCAGCTTAAAAGACCTGTTTCCTTATTTTGTTAATTTTTTGAGAATATTAGAAAATGAAAAATTGTTTAAAAATTTATATTTTTTGAATTCGGTATGTTTTGCATATAAGTGGCGCAAATGATCTTTTATCGATCTCTTTCAAGATTCAGGTTCAGAGAAGCTATTTTGGATTTTTGTGCAAACATAATTTCCATTGAGTAATTTTATGCGAGAAATCGATTGTGCTCATTTTTGAAGCATAAAAACACTGTCCAACCCTGACCATGTAATTTTCGATTTAATATACACTGAACAAGGGTATTGAAGTGAAAATTACTTGAATCAGGAAAATTTTTCATACTTCGAAAATACGCGCAATCGCTTCTTCGTATGGAAGGTTGGTTCAGATTTTTTTAATATTAAAAACGATGAATTTGGGGGGAGCGGGTTCATTTGCGTAGATCTGGGAAACCGAAACCGCGGCCGAAAAAGACTGCACCGAAACCGAAGGCTTGGAAGACTGATAAAAGACCGAAACTGAAACCGAAAGTTTAAAAAAAGATCGAACGATTTTTATCGATCTTCCTTGTTCTACATTTGTGCCACCCCGTACCTTCTGATTTGTTATTTTTATTCTACTGCACAACTTTTTCCGAAATATACTTTTATATCATTTTTACGGAAATTTGATCAACTAACCGATGTCTTGAAAAAATTTTTCGAATAGCATACCTTTTTTCAAACAATTTTATACTTGGTTTCCATCTTGAGTGACACTCTTTTCCGTTCCATCAATGTCGAAAAATTTTCTATTTATATATTTTTTACAAAGAAATTTTCAAGCTAATTTTCTATTTGTTGCCTTGTTTTTTTCTCCTTCCTACGCATTTCCTCTTCAAAAATTGCTCTATTCCTAATTTCTTGGCAGCAAAAGTCCTGTGATCTTGTTATTTATCTTCTCTTCTATCGTCGGGTTATAGATGGGACAAGCTCATTGACTAATTGCCTATGGTCTTTGTTCAGCTTCGAAAAAAAATCGATCTAAAAAGCCCAAAACACATGATAAGTGCATGTGGTTTGTTCGTGAAAAGAAGTTGAATCTAGATAAAATGTGGTTTAGTTAAGCACTTTTCAAAATATTGTTTGGCCCACTTTTTTTGGAACTAATTTTTTCCACTAAGCCCTTTCTAAGATCACCAATAAGCCATTTAGACAGCTGTTCGGTCTTTTCTTTTTGTGATGACGATTAGAGAAATGTCATTAACTTTTCATTTTGATTCTATTATTTTCGAATTGCTATTGTCTATTGAATGGCAGTTTTATAGTCTTGAGAATTTGAATAGGAAAAATTTTATCTATATGATCAAAATTCGAAAAAATAGAAGTTTCTTTAGTTTTCTGTTCAACTAGCCTCTAATTTCTTTATAACTATAGTACTATAGTAATCCCATTATATAAAAACGCGTTTTTTGCATATTTGACAATTTTTTAGAATACTAAAATTACCTTGAATTTTGAAATACTTTTTTAGTACAATATGAAAACGGGTGACCCATTGGAATCCCATGAAGCCCGACTCCATAGAAAGGTCTCTTGCTCATCTAATACTAATCCTGGAGTCCATGGCGATTACCTTGAATTCCGAAATACTTGGCAATTGAAAATTTCTAAATGCCTTGTTGGATATGGCGAGAAAACAATTATGAAAGTTTCGCCACCATTTTGTACAGCTTACAACGGAGTCCAATTCACATGGCTGCTTCGAATGTGCGATGAGAAGGTTTTAGAATTAGCTGATATAGACAATTTTGATGAAAGTCGACCTTCGAGCAGTCGGGAACCACAAGTGAATGTAACTTTGTATTATAAAGATGGACCAGCTCAAGATGTGAGTCTTGAAGGAGCAAGGTAGATTTTTAAAAATAAAAATTCTATGTTTAAATGCTTTTAAAGCATTTCCGTCTATGACTCAAATGGCCGTCGTGTTTTTTCTGATATGCCACTAGAAGGTCAAGAATATACAAAAGGATCAGGCTGGTCACCTTTCTCATCGGATTCGAACGATCGTCATATGTCTTTTAGCCAGTTTATCCATAAAAATATTGGCAAAAATATTACCATCTCTGTGGATTTAAGGTTTGTCTAAGCATAAAAATTTTTATCAAAAGTTTTAAGGATCAATGCCTCATTGTTCCAACCGCTCAAATATCTCCCAAATATTGACGAACAACAACTGGAAACCATATGTGCACGGGTTTTGAAAGAAATTTGCTCAAATCGTATTCCTGTGCCAGATATCGAATTTTATGATGCCAAAGTAAAAATTTTTTAATAAAAAAATAAAAATTGAAAAAATAGAATGACAATTTTGCACTCCATCGACATATTATCTTGTTTGCTTCGGACAAAATTGCTGAAGAATGTGCTAAAGATGAAACATTGAAAGATGTTATTGATTTGAAGAAAATTCAAAATGTAAGGATTTATAAAATCTATTTTTAATTTTACTAACGCGCTCCAGCTCGTTGCACCTCGGTGTCTTGCTCCCACTGTTCTAGTGCTGTCAGCTCGGGTCGTTCGCATCATTTAGGGAGTCTAATAAAAATTACGAGTTCAAAAAATTTTGAAATCCAACCCTGGTGGAGTTGACTCGTGCGAATAAAATGAAAGAACGAAGTCCTATTACTTGACCACATGCTCAAAAATAATTTTTTAAGTTAAATTTTAGGTCTTTGCTCACGTCTATTTCGAGAAAGTCATCAACAACGAGACCAAATGTTTTGAAGATTTTGTAGATATCTTGGATGCTTCGTTGGCGGTCCCATTTCCCCCTTTGAAACGAGAATGCGAACGGTACATCTGTCAAGAAGTTATGTTGGTAGGTTAAATTTTGAGCATTAACACGAAAACGTTAGGTTTTATAAGTTTTCAAAATTAAATATTCAAATTTTGTAGAAATTTTCATTTTTACTGAACCTGAACTTTGTATTTGATAAATTGGGCTTTAATTGAATTATATTGTCTTATCTTTGTTTTCAAAATTAAAGTCGTAAAATTTTTTGTGTGATTCAAAAACGTCAATATATTTTTTTTAAATTTTGATAGTCATTAAAAACTAAACTAAATTTTTTTTGTTCAAATTACGTATTGAATTCGATATCTTTTACGATTAAATAAAAATTAAGTTGAATCAATTTTTCCTGCAAATTTTATCCGCGTAAATAATAAACTTTTTTCTTGCAAAAGCTCAAAAAACGCCAACTATACAATTCTATAAATAACACCTGCTTTTTATTTTTAACATCAAAATTCTCTCCAAATGCACTTAAGCTATGCTTAATAGAGTCAGTTGTAATTTTAGCCGGTCATTTTCGATTCCATCCTTGAGCTTTTAAGATAAAGGGGACATATTCTCGATTAGCCATTAGGATGACCATGACCGCGGCTGTTCATATACGAAATTTGCATGATGCGAAAGTCTATTTGAAATTCTGACGTCTCTTCGATAAAACGTTTTGTTTATTTTAGACATAGGTACAGATAGAATTTCAAATATATAAGGATAAATTTCTGCACTAAATATGGGTAAACATTAATTTTTTGGCCAATGGATGTTCTATGGAAGTGGAAATTTTTGAAAAATTGGAATGGCTAAGAAAATTTTGCTGAACCGCTCGGGATACATTTAAAAACTTAAAAATTTATTATAAAAAGGAAAATAGTTCAAAACTCAATTACAATTACCAAAAAAATTAGGGTTATGATATTTTTCAGTGGCGTAGCCAGTCAGTCAATCTGCTATGGATCAAACCCCCCAAAACCCATGATATGGTAATCGTTTTGAAGCGCTCGGCGAGCTGAGTCGATTGGCGAAATTTGTTTAAATTTTGAAAATTTCGGCATTATGGTGCACTGTGAAAAAAATCGAGTCGAATAATTTGAAAGTTGATAAATCCGAAACCGAAACTTTTGAAAGTTGAGTAAAAGTCGAAACCGGTCTAAGATAGTGTTTAAAAATTGGTAAAGTCGAGTCGATCGAATTTTGATCGAATCTCGTTCACCCCCCATGGTTACGCCATTGTATTTTTTTCTTTCTATTTATAAAGCTTTCTCAAGTTTTTTTGGTTATACAGAAAGGTGCTGCAAGATCACTTTTTTATGGACTTTCTGATCAAAGTCTAATCGGATCTGTCAAATTGAATTTAGCTTCCACTCGTAAAGTCGATTTATCAATGTCTTACAGATTTTCGCTGTAATGTTTTTTTATCTTAAGCAGATGCTAAGTGTTAAGGAAAGAATGGAATGCTATGAATGTGTGATGTCTGTGTCGTCTTAAGAATTTATGATATTTTCGGATTTTTACAAGCTAATCTGTGACTAAAAATAACGCTAGGAAATCCATGTTAATCAAAAATCTGAAAAAATTAACAGAATAAAATGTATATCTTTGTCAATAGGGGTAAAAGTAAGTGCAAATATATTCTTGTATATTTGCTCTTATTTCTTACTTTATGTTCATAGCCCAACTCTAAAATTTATGACGCTGATTACGGCACTCTGTAAGACATTGACAAATCGACAATCACTTATAAACTTTTTTCCTACTGTATTTTCTTGTTTATATGAATCAAAACACGCAATACATTTTTCCATTTTTCTGTAATTTCAATCACATGATTCTTGGGACTTTTAAACATCTTTTGGGTGCATTTTTCGAAATCCTTAAAGAATCAGTCCGAGCGGAAAAAAGTTGCCATTTTTGTTGCTATTCGGAAAGTTCATAAAAAATGGAGCATTTTTTGTTTTTACATTAAATTCTGAATCGTTGTCGTTTTCGAGATAATTGCGTATGAAGTTGGTGATTTGAAATTTTGTGTATTACAACGAAAACAACAAATTGCTCCATTTTTATGAACTTTCTGAATATCAACAAAAAAGGCAGCTTTTTCCGCTCGGACTGATCCTTTAATGTCGAGTGTACTTTTAAAATTGTTTTCATGCTTTCCTCGTTTTCTATCTTCCACATTCGAATTTTAATCGTCAACAATCGGCTTACTTTGTCACGTTTCGACCGATTTTTTAGTCAAAATGGAGCCGTTCGTCTGGCAATAAGGGGAAGAAATTCAATCAATAATGAGATCAAAAAATTGAAAATTAATGAATTTGAAAAAGTTTTTGAGTACAATTTGAGTGCAAGTGTTACAAATGATGAATCACCTTTTTCTTGATTTTTGATGTACAGAGATATTCATTTCAACGAAAAAACACAAGGCCTAATCTATGAATCTTTTAAGCTCAAAACGTAATAGCTTTTTGATCTCAATCGTTTTCCCCTTTCTCATGTTCCTTTCTTTGATGGCATTTGATTGTCGTAACATTCGATTTTTGCCCTGTGCCTAGCTTGTGATTCATAAAAAAGAAAAATGAAAAAGAACATCCGAGATTAATGTATTCCTTTCAGAATTGATACTTTGGTATTAAAAATAGAAGAGAGAAAAAATGTATAAACATTCATTTTGTGGGAAAGTGAATAGAAAAAACAAAGCTTCAATCATATAGAAAATATATACAGCGAAAAAGGTTTTAGGGGTAAACAAGCCAAAGTTCAATATAAAATGTACCAGAAAGGATCATACATCAAGTGCTACTTGCTTTTCAACTTTACATCCATTTTTTACTTTCTTACCAACTTCTGAAACTTTGAAACTTTTCCACTTTTTGTGCACATGTTTGATCAATTTTTAATCGTGTTTTCATCTTACTTTTCAAGTACAGCTTGTACTAAGCAAGCCAATTTCACGTGCAAGTTTTCGATCCAATACTAATCAATTAGCTAAGCAAATATGACCTTTATCGGCGTGCCGACGCATCTTTACATGCTTTTTGGTCAGTGATCACTTCCCTTATAAACACTTATCAATGTACGCACACTTCTATATATAAAAAATTTGGTTCATCATTCCACTGGCCTGAGTGCGATGCAATTATAGCTAGGAATCGACGTAAACAAATCTATAAAGCCATCCCTATAGACAAAGAAGCTATACTCTTCGGAATCAGAAAAAAGCCAAAAATAGCACTTTGTTTCGTTGAAATGGAATATGTTTGATAACAAAAATTATCATGAATTCGAAAAATTAGAAAAGGGGATCCTTGGACTTTGGTTTTTGGAGATGCGAAAAAAGTTCCTTGTAATAAAAAGTACAAAAAACCATCAGGTGTCTGAAGAGATTATAACATAATAACAAAATAATAATACAAAATTTTATTGAAAAATAATTCTGAAAATCATTCAATCTTAAATATAAAATATAATACACGTGTACAACCTCCTGAATTTCAGGGGGTACCCACAAGCTAAATGAGCCTCGCCCGCAAAAAAATTTTGTGCAAGCGGGCGAGCCGCAAAAAAATTTAAAGAAAAAATCATCATAAATCTCTATTTTTTCACCGAAAAATTACAATTTTCTTTTCATTTTATTAAAATTCCTCATTTTAGGATTCGGCTGACTTAAGCTTCGTCAAAAAAATGCTACTTTTGGCAGAACGCTATGATTTACCGGTGATAAAGATGGTCTCATTTGGAGTCCTAGTCGACCGTCTAATTTCTGTTGAAGAACCTTCTGAAGAGATGTCCGACATCCGAGAAGAACTTATGCAAATTGCAGAACAAATTACGTATGTGTATAAATTGTCACACAATTCTAAAATTTGCATATTTCAGGATAACCGATGATGATGAGACTTCAGCGGATGAATGTGATTCCGAACTTTTAGTTTGTTCAGTAGTTGATCAATTAGAAGAGCTAGCTCGGCATATTCGAAAAGTAGTCTCTCCGGGTTCACCAGGCTGCACCAGCCCAGCTCCTCTTCCACCTGCGGAGCTTGGTGGATATAATCTATCTGCTCGTAGATCAAGCTTAAAAACAAGCCGTGAATTGCTCTTCTTGGCGAATTCATCTCTCATTCCATCGGATGGTATCAATAAATCGGCTACATGGGGTGCGTCTACCTCTTCATCATCACCTAATGCGAGTGTAGAGCAGAATTTGCATCCACGTCAGCGCTCTGTTATGTTTTCACTGCCTTCTGAATCATGCCTTGAATTTGCCGAAGAGGAAGAATATGCAACAAGTCCAAATGAGAGTAATTCTTCATTGGAGGTATAAAACAAAAATGTAAAATTGTAAAAAAATGTCTTTTTAGGCTACCGAGCC
>JAQGCP010000482.1:0-16634 GCA_034699885.1 Acrobeloides thornei
TTTTTCGAGATAAAAATCTTTTTTAATGCGGTTTTTTTTCACTAGTGAGTTTTTAATATCATAGAATTTGATTCTGAACTGGATTTGGATCGACTTTCTTATGAATTTATCGAGTTATACAAATGGGTGGTCATGCAACTTCAAAGTAATAGAAAAATGTACCCGAGTAAAATTTTTCAATAATTCTTTTTTTATTCGATAGAGGAGACCTAGTAGTATAAATCTATGGGATGGTTTGGCGTAAAACGCTCCCTGTGATTTTTTAAGGCACTTCAAAGTTCAAAATAGCCAAAAAAAATTTTTTAAAGTTATGTAGAAAATCACAGCGAGTGTTTCAGAAGACAAGCATACATGCGCATTTGAGATCTAATGTTACCCTATCTTTTACAAAAAGAATTATTGAAATCGGCTTGAACGTTAAAAAGATATGCTAAAATTTATTAAACAGTCACAGACTTTTTTCCTTAATTATATATGTCGAAACACACGTGCCTTTGTTGTTGATGGATTGGACGACTCGGCCCTCAACATGGGGGCGGGCATTGTGGTGATGAAACACGATATGGTTCTTTTTGCGAGGGCGTTTGGCTTTGTTGGTGGCTTCTAAGCGATCAAGTTGGGCCAGATAGACGTCGCTGTTCAGGACCTTTGGAATGCCTTTTGGGATCTGGCTGGGGTCAACGCACACCTTCCTTTGAATGTTTTTGAATAGGAGCCATGATTCGTCGTCGGTTGCTAGGTGCCTGTTTCAATTGTTGGAAAGTGAAAAGTCGCCAAATTATAACTGAAAAATTCACTTTCCGTCTATTTGAAAAGTAGAGAGTTCGATGTTTTTACTTCCACTTTTTTGGAGAGTGAACGCTCACTTTCCAAACAAAAGTAGAAAGAGAAAGTGGAAGTAAAAACATCGAACTTTCTACTTTCCGAAAAAACGGAAAGTGAATTTTTCAGTTATAATTCGGCGACTTTCCACTTTCTAACAATTGAAACAGGCCCCTGGGGCCTATTGCTATACTTGATTAGTGTCAAGTGATTAGTGACAAGTGAGCAAAAATGAATGAAAAAGTTGACAAATGGGCACTTGATAAGTGAATTTTTGGACAAATTTTTTGACCATTTTAGGGAGTAATTTTATGCGCTGCAGTCAAAAATCGCATCCCCGAAAGCTGAAAATGCTTCTTGTGCTCTAAAAAATAAGATTAAACATATCAAATTCACATGTTTCGCAGGATGTAGTTTTCCGCCAATAGGACCACGCAGCGATGCATAGCAAAATAAAACCATATAAATATTAAAAAACATTAGCAATTTACCATTGGATTTGCCAAGAAAACACTTTTCAAAGTAATCAAGAAAACAAGGATAACTGGGACGAGATTTGCGATATGAATATGCTGGACTTGGAGCCGAAAAGTTGCAACTTGATGATGCTAATTTCGAAAATTGGTCAAAAAATCGAATTGGTTACAAATTGAATTGCGTCAAAAAATCAAATTCTTGCTAAAAAAAATCGAATTTTGTCAAAAAAATAGAATTTTTTCTACAAATTGAATTTTGTTCATAAAGTTTTCGAGGAGTTGTGCCCAATTTTTGTGCATATGCAGAGAAAACTGCTTTTCTTTCGAACTTATATAAACTTTTCAAAATCGAAAAAAGTTATTCGTTGTAATTTGCAGAAATTCCTTCTGTAAGATGTTATTAGTATCGAGAGGAAGCGTTTTATCAAGTTGTTTGGGGTATCACAACTTTGTAAAGTTTGGTTTGCCGTGTCTCCCCTCTGATTTTGTAGAGTGAGGATGGAGGTAACTAGCAGGGTCTGTCAAGAACAGCAGCGCGTAATGAAAATTTATTGCTAGTCGACAA
This sequence comes from Acrobeloides thornei, assembly GCA_034699885.1. Taxonomy (NCBI): domain Eukaryota; kingdom Metazoa; phylum Nematoda; class Chromadorea; order Rhabditida; family Cephalobidae; genus Acrobeloides; species Acrobeloides thornei. The sequence continues at coordinate 1,864 of JAQGCP010000482.1, forward strand.
TAGGTATCCAATAAAACTTTATGTATCCAATGAAGGACAGAACATTTAGAAAAACGTGGGATATGTTTTTTTAGGTCCTAAATAGCACCCATCCTCAAATGTTCGTCCTCAAATATCCTTTTACAAATGGAAATGACCAGAAAAACTTGAGATTTGAGAAGTGGCTCTTAAGTGGAGTCCCTGAGACATATCCCGTGTCCCCCCCCCCCACATCACATACCACAAACAGCCTTACAGCTAAGCGTTGCATGTGTTAATCGGGCGTTGGCGTAATCAATTTATAAAGAAAAAATCACCTGTCAAAAAATTCATTTAAATTTCTTTCCTTAACAACTCTTTATAATTTCTTAGTGTTTTGAAAGCCATTTAGTTTCTCCGTTTCTTAGAAAAATCATTATTTTTTACAGTTTTTTTTCTAAAATATGATAAACTTTACAAATATTTATCGTCCAGAATGGCAATCTCTCTATGAAATAACACTACAAATAACATCTTCGATTGGTATAATTATATTCCCATTTGCCGCTTTCGTTGTATTGTACAAATCTACGCCAGCTATGGGAACCTACAAATGGATGATATTAAACACCATGCTCTGGAGCTTTCTATTCGATTTGATATTGTGCATGTACAAGCCAATCACTCTATTCCCCTTTTTTATGGGAATTGCTACAGGGCCGACCAAAAGTTTCGGTTCATATGGAGGATTTGTTCAATTCGAAGCCACTATTTTTATATACAATCATCACGTGTTCAGCTTGCTCATATGTTTATTATATAGGTATTCAAACGCCTTACCTATAGATGGGAATTATTTATTGGGTAAAACATGGCATATCGTGGCGCTTTTGGGGCTTGGTTATGTCGGTGTGATCTTACATATTTGTTTAATTATTTTAAGTCGAGTTGATCCTGAAGTTTTAAAAGAAATTTTAAAAAATGAGGTAAAACTTAAAGGGGTGCATATATTCAGTTATATGTTAGAGACCGATCGAATTTTTTTGCCGACCCCCACAGTGAGTGATATGTATTTTCGGGGTGTTCTCTACATGAGAGCCTCCATTAATACGTTCGAAGGGCTCCCGAACGGACTTTAGTTCACTAATAACTTCATTAATTGCGTTCAGACGCGTTCGGAAACACCACTAATAGGCGTTCTGGCGCGTTCAGAAACATTCGGGCACTCGTCCGGACATTTCCGAACGCCTATTAGTGATGTGTCTGAACGCAATTAGTGATAAATTAGTGAAGTCAACAATTTCCGAACGAATTAGTGGCGACCCGGAGCACTAATTTCAATTAGTGCTCGTCTCGACGCTTGTTTAAAACACCTTTTTTAAGAAAACAGCTTTATATCACAAAATTTTTTTAAGGGTTATTTCTTTTTCGTGCGATTTTCTCGTTTTTCTATCGATTTTCATCAAAAGTAAGCTTTAAGAAAATTGTAGAAGAAATCAAGCTCTACAACTTTGGTAAAAGAGATTTTAAACGAATCTTTCTAGAAATCGATAAAATTCATTATAAAAATAAGTATCCTTACAAAATCCACTCGTTTTTTCGGGATCCTTAAAGGGGGTATAAATTATGGACTAATGAAAGATGAAATTTTTTTCTAAAATGATCATTTTTAGGGGTAATTCTATGCGGGAAATCGATTGCGCGCATTCCCGAACCGTGAAAACGCTTCCTTGACCCTGTTTCAGAGAAAGGATATGTAAATAAATTGATTTTCGGTTCAATACATCGATTTTTTCCCTGAATCAGGGTCAAGGAAGCGTTTTCAAGGTTTCAGCAATCGATTTCCCGCATAGAATTACCCCTAAAAATGATCATTTTAGAAAAAATTCATGAAATAGTCCATAATTTATACCTCCTTTTAAAATTGAAAAGAGTCGAAACCATTTTTTAAATAGAAAGATTAGAGGCTAAAAAGATATTTTTAGCAAAAAAAATCGTTCCGTCAGCAAAAAATAAAATTTTTTACCGAAAACACTGTTTTTTTAACTGTGCAAAAATATACGTCCTGATTTTGAGATGTCAAATCTGGCAAAATCTGATTGTTGAGATGCGAAATTCTTGTCAAATTTATAAATATAATGGAAAATTAACAGCATTTTGCTGATTTGTGCTCCTAAAATCTGATTTTTGAAGTCAAATTTTTTCTGATTTTGAACAAAATGTTCTTGCCATCTCTGGTTTAGGACTATTTTTACGCATTTGTGACGACCCTGGGTATGCATTTGTCTCGACGAGTGACCAAGATTCTCGAGCGGAAAAGTTGATACTCAACGAAAACAAAAATTTTCACGCATTTTTGTTCGGAAAATTTTTCTTAAAATGTTTGATTATTTCAGTCGTTTGAAAATTTATTTGCTTTTCACTGAAATAAATAAAAATTTTGGGTAAGGGTAGGGTTTACCCCACACCTCAAAATGACATGGGACTACTTTAAATAGGCTCGAAAACGATGAAAAACCACCCAAAAATGGAACCGACATGTTTTTCGCCATTTTTGGGGTACACAGGCTTAGGCCTTAGACCTAAACCTGAATCCTAAGGCTTATTAATTGAACCCTCGGATAATTGGACCCCCTCTAGAGGTTTCACTGTATAGACCATTTTTGGGTACCCCAAAAATGGCGAAAAACAAGTCGGTTCCATTTTTGGGGTGGGTTTTCATCGTTTTTGAGCCGTTTTCAACCGATTTAAAGCGGTCCCGTGTCATTCTGAGGTGTGGAGTAAACCCTACCCTAGCCAAATTTGGAATTTTTGCACATTATTTTTTAGTGCAAAGGTAATTGGATTTTTAGGAAATGACAGCTGACGATATTGTGCCGCCAATTTCATACTCGAGTAGTGAAGACGAAGATCTATACGAAGACGCATTAAGTAATCCAGATCTTGACAGCGAAAATATTCAACCAACGGATCGCGAGAAATCTCATCATCGTGAAAGTCAACGAAAACGGCCAAGTGGGGAAAGTACGGAAAATGAACCGGATTGGGGAGATTCACACGAGAATTTTGATCAGATTTATGAAAATAATGAAGAGAGCGATCTCGGCGACGTTCAACAACAACATGGAAGTGTACTTATGCATCTTTTATCACAAGTGAGCTTGTTATATAGTTTTAATTTATGTTATATAAATTGGAAGCCGAGTGCCCACTGTGCTCCGGCTCGAAAAAAGACTCATTAGGGGTATTTTTAGAGAAAAAAATATCCAGATGGCGGTTTTTTTTAATACCTTGTACAAATTTTAATTAAGGTGAGCGTTGGAATGGACTTAACAAAGGTTACACTGCCAACATTTATTCTCGAGCGTCGCTCTTTGCTTGAAATGTACGCCGACTTTTTTGCTCATCCCGATGATTTTATTGTGGCCGTTGATCTAAAGACTCCAGAAGAGCGATTCTTATCAGTCGTTCGTTACTACTTGATGGCCTTTTATCCAGCGCGAAAAAGTGGTGTAGCTAAGAAACCATACAATCCTATTTTGGGCGAAACATTTCGATGCCGCTGGAATCTTCCCAACATGGAGCTATCTGGTGTGAAGACGACTGGTGGACCATTTCCTGGATCGGATATTAATCAGGTATGTTTTCAAGTAGTGATGTTCAAAGTGATAATGATAAAAAGGATGTGATAAGTGATAATGCCTTTTGATAACGTGATAACGTCATCACTAGTGATAACATTATATAATTAAGTTCAATCAAAATTTTAGTTGACTTTTGTTGCTGAGCAAGTTAGCCATCATCCACCTGTGTCCGCTTTTTATGCAGAACATCCTGGAAAGCGTGTCTCTTTCAGTGCTCATATTTGGACCAAGTCTTCATTCTTAGGTCTTTCTATAGGTAGAAATTGATTCTTTAGTTTAACCTCAACGTTTTACTTTTTTTTAGGTGTGACAAATATTGGTCAGGGCGTTGTTACCCTGCATGATTTAAACGAAAAATACGTTGTAACTTTCCCCAATGGTTATGGCCGTTCAATTATGACTACGCCATGGGTTGAATTGGGTGGAAAGGTAGGTTATGATTTGTGATAAAAAACATATTTTTATTTTGGAATTTCGAGCAGACTTCAGGCTGCTCACCTTTGTGTTAGTTTCATACGCTAGGATGACCTAAAACAAACGTTTTTCTTATATATTTTTTCAGTTAGACTGTTATAAAAAGATATTTCATCAGATTTGTCATAAAAAACATGGCGTGGAAAACTATATAAAACTTTAATCCCGTCGAGAAAATCGAAAAAAACTGTTGGAGCTACTACGCTTTAAGGTAGTCTTATTACCTTAAAGTGCAGTAGCTCCACCCTGTTGTTTTCAGTTTTGTTTTTATTTGCAAACATATACATTATTGAAAAATCTCTTTTTTAGATTGAAGTACGATGTGAGAAGACTGGCTATTGGTGCGAAGTTGAATTTTTGACAAAGCCATTTTTTGGTGGAAAACCCCATAAGATTTCTGGCAACATCTACAAAGAAGGTTGTTTGAAAATATTTAAACACACTTTAATACTTTGAAAATTTTCAAGGTCTTAAGAAACCAATAATGACACTACGCGGTGAATGGAATGGTACTATTTACGCCAAGCGAGGACATGGCGACGAGTTTGTTTTTGCAGATGTCAAGGCTAAGCCAGAAATTAGAAAGGTGGATTTTTATGACTCATACAGGGTGTGATCCAGATGAATATACAACGAAATAAAATTTGAATCACATAAAAATTTTTTGCCAAAATTCGATTTTTTGATCAAATTTGATTTTTTGGTCGAAGCTCGATTTTTGACCAAAATTCAAAAATCATGAAAATATTTTTAAGGTAAAGTCGGTCACGCGATTAGCAACATTCAAAAAACTGCATAAGAAAATCTTTTTCCTATGTCGAAATATCGAATTTTATTGTATATTCGCCTGGATCACCCTGTATTTTGCCGTCATTTTCGAATTAATGAGCATTTTAAAAATATTTGTTGTAATTTTTAGGAATGCGAGTCGATTGTAACACAGCGCGATCGTGAAAGCCGACGTTTATGGCGCCATGTGACAGCCGCTCTTTTCCGCAACAAGATCAACATTGCTTCGGAAGCTAAACGTTGGATTGAACAGCGCCAACGAGATGAGACAAAGAAGCGTCAATTAGAAGGAACCGCTTGGTCTGTTTTTCTTTTTTTTATCCTTAATCTTATTCTTTTTAAGGGAGTGCCTGCTTTTCAAAAAAGATGATTCGAATTGGAAATATGTAGCACCACTTGAAGAGAGATCTTCCTTAGTTTGATTGTCTTCAATTTGTAAAAGACTGGGTTCTAGATTTATCGAAACGAATTTTTCCAAAAATCTATAAAAAATTATGGAACTACTACACCAATAGGGGGTCATCCACGTGAAAAAATTTTTTTGAAAATGACCCCTCGAGGGCTAAAAAAACATGCGTTGAATCCAAATTTGAAATTTTCGAAGCGAAAAAACTCTTTCATGATTCAGGGATGCGTATTGTGTATTGAAGCGGAAAGTCGCAAAAATCGCATTTTTTCGACTTTTTGCTTTAATACACAATACGTCTTACCTGAATCAGGAAGCGTTTTTTCGCTTCGGAAATGTCAAATTCGGATTCTCCGCATATTTTTACCCCTAGAGGGATTATTTTCAGAAAAAATTTCTACGTGAGTGTCCCCTCTTATTGTGTAGTAGCTCTATATAAAAACGTATTTGAGGCAAAACATGGTATTATTGAAAATTTTGTTCCAAAGCTTCCTAATAGTTTTTTTTCGAAGTATCTAGACACCTATTTTCTGTATATATTGGAATAGAATTTCCAACAAAAATCATACATTTTTTATTTGGAATGGTTGGTACAAGGGATGAAAAGCTTTTTAAGCTTAATCAACTTATCTTCCTTTTTTAGCTTGGTGCTACTTATCGGGGTAGATTTTTTTAACTGTTGAATTAAAAAGCTTGAAAATTACATCATAAACATGAATAGATATTTTTTAATTGAAAAATTTATATCCTGATTATTGTGGATATTAGATATTTTTGAAGCCCAAGATATAGACTGAAGGAATCGAGACAAATCAAACAGTACACAGCCTAGGGATGCGTTCAATATCCACATAATACACTGGCTAAAACTTAAAGAATTCAATAAAAAATTTTTGAAAAACAACGTAAGGGGGGAGACCAAGGCAATTTTTAGGAAATTTGTATTTAAAAAATCATAAGAGGGACCCTAATGTTTTTGGGCCCCCGTAAAAATTTTTTCTGGGTACGCCACTGATATGTATATTTATATAATGGGTTTCAAAAGACTAATATCCTCTATAAACATGATATGGAATTCTGTTTGCTATAGGAATTAAGTTAATTCTGCTCATAGTTCTCAATGTTACGTTCCATTTTTTTAAATTAGTTTTTATTTTAAATTATATGTAGTTTAGAAGTGATGTGCAAGTTAGAGGATGAGTCGATTCCTGTTCCAAAGTTCATTTTCCAAAATTTAAGGGTTTCTGTTTCGTTACCAACGTTTTAAGATTAAGGATTCTGGTCCCAAGGAACCGTTTGCTAACGGTTCCAGAATTCTATGCTTTTGGAACCGTTAGGAAAAAATTTCCGAAACCTCGGTTCTCCGTTACCGCACATCACGGAGTGTTAGTCGGTATATGACTATTTGACTTTCTTTTCCATATTTCCTAATAATATTATCGCAGAAGCATATTTATAAATTTAAAATTTTGAAAGAGTCTGAAAACCAGTTTAAATGGTTTTTAATTGGCATTTGACGCTTCTGTTATATTCAATGTTTGCTATGACTTTTGACTTTCCGTCCTGGTACTAGTTTCTTTAATTTATGTTAGAAATGTTATAAGAATTTTATTGTGATAAATAAAATTAAATATACTATAATATACAGGATGGGACATAAAAAATCATACTTTTGCAATTTTTTGGTGAAAATTTTTCTCTCGAAAAGTACTCTATAAGGGTATTTTATACGAGAAATCGATTGTGCGCATCGAAAACCCTTGAAAACAGCTCTCAAACCATGAAATTTTCGCATTTTCAGACATGAATTTCAAGTAGGAAAGTTCGAAAGTTGAAATTTCATGCTCTAAGAGCTGTTTTCAAGGTTTCTAGATGCGCGTAATCGATTTTTCGCATAAAAATACCCCTTACAGAGTACTTTTCGAAAAAATTTCACCAAAAAACTGCAAAAGTACGGTTTTTTATATGGCTCACCCTGTAATTTATTGCTTTTATGGATTAGTTACCTAAATTTTTATTTATGAAAATATATAATTGTTAAATTGTTTGAAGTTAAATTCAGGATGAATTTTGTATCTGAAAAAGAAATTGAAAAGACGCGAACAAATGGCATAGAAGCAGGTATGTTTTTTAGGGTTGCAAGATAAAATATTGAGTTGTTCGCAAGTGCGTAGTCAGGATTTTCTGACGGGGGCAATGACCCAAGTTTATATAATAACTTTTAGAAGAACCAATCGATTCGCGTCCTTTATATGAACGTTTGAAGGAACTTCGTGATAAGAAGCAATTAGAAATAGACGAATCTCGCAAATTAAGTAGGATCTAATAATAATAGGTGGGGATGGGTCCCCAGAATGTAAAATTTCTTGTGGCAAATCGTTATGATTTTGCATAAAATCTCTTGCATGGACCGAAAATGAGTGGACCGAGCCTTATGATTTTTAAAAATTCTGATTTTTTGCTTATTTTACCTCCACTTCCAATAAATTCATACTGGCAACTTCCACCGTCATAAGGAGTTTGTGTCAGGGGGCGAAAAATTGGTGATAGCACTCAACTATAATCCACTGTGTGGTAATTAGGTCATTGGATGATTGCATCCAAAGTCACCCACTTAAAATTTTTGCACATATTTAGAGAATTTCGTAAATAAAAAGGCAAATTGAAAAATGTATTGTCACCAGGGGGAGGGCGAAAAATGGATGATAGCATCCCACATTCACTCATCCATCATCCAGTAGATGGGTGGCATCACTCAATGGTTGGTATCACCCAATGACCTAACCATCACCCAGTGGATGATGGCACCTTTTCACATCCCACCCTGGTCCGTTACGCCATTTTGTTTGATAACATGCTGCGAACTTTAGAGAATCAGTTTCGTGGTTTGGATACGGATGAGACCGATTTTCTTGATCTAGTCGATAAAGTAAAGGAAGAACAAGAATTGAAGAAGAAACAGGCAAGTTATAATTTTATTTAATCGACTTAAATAATTTTAGGACGAAGAAGAAATTTTACGAGAATGTCGAAAAGTCACTTCAGAAACAGCTTCAGTTCCAAGCTTAGATGATATAAAGCCTTCTACAACCATCGAGGCTACGACAAAGCGACCTAGTAAACAAGCTACTTTATTGTCTTCAGCTATAAGAAAGAGGTAAGAGGTCAGGAAGACGACTTCATTTCTCATTCTTTTTCATAGAAAGCATAGTGATGAGCCACCACAAGAGCCAACTAAAAAGTTTGAGCAAGAACCGATACAGCCAATGGGAAAACAATCGACTGCAATGAAGTTGGTGGGAATTTTGCCAGGTATTGGTGATTATTCTGCTTCAAGGTAATGCTTAGTTTTAGTGGACGACGGATCCATTTTTTATTTTCACAATATTCTTTATAAAGTTACCACTAGAGAGGTCATTTCCAAAGAAAAAAAGGCTAAAAAAATTTTTTTGAAACATTCAGTGGGGTCGCTAATCCTTAGTAGTATCAAAATTTCGACTAGAAATCTAAAAAAACAACTATATTTTATTGCTTTTAGTGATGATGAGGACAATTCGGATAGCTCGGAAAGTGGAGATGAACTGATCTTGCCTTCTTTGCAATCTAATTTAATCGAAAAAGATAATGCCAGCGGTGCAACGCCAAATAAGTCAACAGCGTCTGTATCGAAGTGTGGTAATTCAGGGACTTCTTCAACAGCTCAAACATAGTTTTGTAAATTTTGTTGAGTTGAAAGTTGTATTTAAGTATTTTTGCAATGATAAATATTTAAAAAAATATTGGGAGCTACTTCGCCTTCTTTTATTTAGATCTCGTTCAATGGGATTATAAGAGCCGAAGTAGCTTCAACTATTGGCTAAATGCTAACTTTATAAACATTGTAAAAATTCAGATCAAATAATCTAATTTCAAACTATACATCGCTTAACATTTAGCCTTCAGTATATATAATAAATGTATGAAACCTTTTATGTATATTGTTTATTTTGGTCTAAACCAAATTTTATATTTAAAATCGATTTTTTTATAGCTATATTTCTTTCAGCTTACTATGAGTGCTAATCAAGTCGCCAGTCATTATAACGCGGTGCCGAATACAGATAAAATTTCTCGTACTGATAGTCGTATTTATTACCTTCGTAATCTCAACAATTGGATTAAAAGCTTATTGATTTGTAAGTATCCTACTGCATAGCTCTCATTTTTGTAGCTCAGCTTAACGCGCCGAGACGTGGAAATTCAGAGAATTTGAAATTAGGAAAAAGTTTTCCAGACTCGAATCAAGACCTCTTGGCTACCGTCCAAGTGCACTATCATTGTGCTAGTGAGACCTCCAATTGATGCCCGTTTTCTTTTTTGATTTGAACCCCCTTTAAACAGGCTATTCATGTCCATTGGGACAGCTCCAGATTGCGTTCTAGCGAGGCTAAAATTCTGGTGTACTGGGTATTATCATTTGACATCATAACATTGGCGTTAATTTTGAGCAAAAAAAATTTTTTAATTGACAAATCGTGGGGGTCTCTCTTGTGAGCCTGATTTTCCCTCGGGGGAGTGTCGCTCTGAGTCACTCTCGAAGAAATCATGAGCGCTCGGCTCCCTGTACCTCTCTTTATGATAGTGAAATGTTTTCAATTTAGCCGAATTTCTTGAGCGATTGAATGAAGATGGTTGTAGTTCTGCCACTGTCTTGGATTTGTGCTGTGGCAAAGGTGGAGATTTGCTTAAGTGGCAGCGAGGCCGCATCAAGGAAATTGTAATGGCGGGTATGTTGTTGATTTTTGAAAATGTTTTTAAGCTTTTTTAGATATTGCCGAAGTGTCGCTTAAAGATTGTGAGAGTCGTTATAATAGTTTAAGTGTTGGCCGCTCGAATCAGCGTCCATTTAAAGCACAGTTTATTGCGATTGACCTTACAAAGGTATGTTTTTATTATTATTTGAAATGTGTAAACTGACTTTTAAAAACGATCAATTACAGAGCGACCCAAAAAAACCGAACTTTTGCGTTTTTGGTGAAAAATGTTCAAATTTTTTTCAAAAATCACCTACAAAAGGTATTTTTATGCGAAAAATTTTTTGCAAAAAACGGTTTTTTGGCTCACTCTGTAAGTTGTTTTCTTCAAATTTGATTTTAGAATCGTCTAAGTGAAAGATTCTCGAATCCGGAGATTCAGTTTGATATTGTTAGTTGTCAATTCGCACTCCATTATTCGTTTCGATCAGAGCAATGCGCTCGTCAAATGCTACAAAATGTCACAGAACGTCTTCGTCCTGGAGGCTACTTCATTGGGGCACTACCAGATGCGAATCGAATAGTGTAAGTTTTTTTGCTTCATCTTTTGTGTTACATCTTTGCCTAGAAGTAAATCTACAGGGTGAGGCAAAAAAGTGGATGCTCGAAGACTTTTTTCGCTACTGTATTCCCTGAATCAGGTTCAAGGAAACGTTTTCAAGGCTCAGAAATACGAGAAATCGATTTCTCGCATAGAAAAACCCCATATTTGGGTTATTTTGGTAAAAATTAAAAAACTTGAAAAATTATTTAAAAATTCCACTGTTTTGCCCCACCCTGTAATTTGTTCATTAACCATTTTTTCAGCCATTTATTACGTCAAGGAAATGGTTTCTACGAGAATGATGTTTGTCGAATTGAGTACACCGACAAAACGGTGAATCTTGCCGAAGAGCAGCCGCCATTATTCGGCGCCCAACTCACCTTCAATTTGGACGAAGTGGTCAACTGTCCCGAATATTTGGCTTATTTCCCACTTTTGTCAAAGTTAGCAAAATTTTTGCTTACTGTAGTAGTTTAAATTTTAAAAAATTGATGCGCGATTTCAAACGACCTATACACGACCACCCGCCAACAACCAATTAGAATGAGTCAGTGAATTGTGCTGGCCGTAATGGTTTTTTCTCACTTTACTTGTCTTATAAAATCGGCGCGAGATCGTTTCATATAAAATCACTCATTAAAACAATGACCTAATTAGAAGAAACGAGTTGAATTATCCGCCACTATTGTTTTTTAGGGCTGTCAAAAAGCATGTCAAAAAATGTAACTTGGCCTGATTTTCAATAAAATCGTATTTATTGAAACGATTGGTCATGGAGCAAAAAAATCAATAAAATTTTATGCCTCATGACCAATTGTTTCAATAAACATGATTCTATTGAAAATCAGGCAAAGTTACATTTTTTGACATGCTTGAACGCAGTCTCAACTTGTCGAGTATTTGAAATTTACTATTTTTTAGAATGTTAGAAGAATTCGGAATGGAGTTGGTGTATTGTAAATCATTCCCAGAAGCTATAGAATATTTTCGAAAAGAAGGACGACAGCCAGAAGAAGCAAAAAACTTACTGAGTCGAATGTCGGCATTAGAACCATATAAGCCAAACAGTCAATTAAAAGGTCCTGAAAGTGAGTATGCTGGAATGGAAGTGAAATATACCGAAGAAGTTGAGGCTCAAAAAACTGATGGCATAAAAGATCCTTATATGGTATAAGTTGCTGTATAGTTTGTACGGAAAGAATTTTTAGGGTATCCTATCGAAATCCGAATGGGAGGTGATCTCCATGTATCTCGTTTTTGCATTTCGGAAGAAGTGAACAGAACATGTCTTGTTGGCAATTTTTTAAACGTTTATTTGTGTTAAGATCTCGTTATTTAAAATTTATTTATATTTTGAAAATAAACTATTAATTTGTCAGTTAAAGGACTAGTCCAGGGGTTGAAAAAGGGTAACTCGCCGAGACGAATAAAATGACACAAAAATTATTGAATTTGAACAATGTTTTGGGTTATTGAAACGAAATCCCCGTTTCAATAACCCAAAACATTGTTCAAATTTTTTTAGCTACCAAAACGTGTACATTAAAACGAAAAGAAACGTGGACCCTTATAGACCTTACCCCACTAAGCGGGGTGAATTCAACGAGCAATTGACCCCTGATACTTGACATAAAAATCATACTTATTATTAAAAAAAAGTAAAAAGTTGATCAACATAGTCAATCTATATACATGCCAACTTCCATGTGGTCATGTTTCCTCTCGAATTCACTCTCGGCTGGTTATGCAGCGACCTCAACGCATATGAACTGGCTGTCCACATTACCGTAGCCGCTAGGCTCCGCCCTCCAATGCCTGAGTGAACCAGGTTTCCGAGCGCATCCATAGAGATGAGTGAGGAGGGGAGCGTTTCTTGGCTTGCCTCGTCTAAAAGGCTCAATTCTTCTTGGTTCTATTCATTGGCACTACTTAATCTGTTGTAGTAGAACTTCTTGATTCTTGGCTAAACCGATCGGCGTACGAATGTCCGCTATTTGCGGCGGCTGTAATCAAATCATTCGCGATCAGTTTCTCTTTCACGTGTTGGACAAGCCGTGGCACGCGACTTGCCTGCACTGCGTGGATTGCAAAGCGCCTCAGTCGGATTCGTGTTTCTATCGCGATGGTCTAATCCTTTGCCGTGAGGACTTTACGCGGTAAATTTTGCTTAAAAAATAGAACAGAAACTAAAAAATGGAACAGACAGCCCATAAGATCCTTTATTACATGCCATTTATACAGGGTGATTAAAAATGAGAATTTTGCGATTTTCAAGTTTTTTCAATTTTCACCAAGTCCCCTGGTTGTCACCAGTTAATGTTGACTAAACTCGGCAAAAAAATTTTTTGATTTTCTTCTGGAAATTACCCATTTAGGGGGTATTTTATGCGAAAAATCGATTGCGCGCGCACTCACGCAATATGAAAATCGCAGAAAAATGATGAAAATTCGATTTTCTCGAGAAATTGAAAATGTTAGCGACTACGCAGGGATGCATCGGGGGATTTGTTCATTCTTGAGAAAATCGAATTTTCACCATTTTTCTGTGGTTTTCAGGAAAATGTTAGCGACCACGCAGGGATGCATGGGGAGACATTTGTTTAGTCAATGTTAAGTGGCGGCAACCAAGGGAACTTGCTCCAAATAATTATATAGGGAGTTTTCTATGCGAGGAAGGGCACATTTCCGTTTTCCTGTTTCAGGGAAGAGGGGTGTGTATTGAAGCGAAAATAGGAAAATTCGGGGGTCAGGGAAGCGTTAGCCTATTTTCGCTTCAATACACATCACTCTTCCCTGAATCAGGGAAGCGTTTTCAAGGTTCTGCGATCGATTTCTCGCATAGAAAACCCCCCTATATAGTTATTTTAGTGAAGATTAAAAAACTTGAAAATTTTTGAAAAATTGCAAAATTCTGTTTTTTTTTAATCACCCTGTATAATAGCTAATTTAATTACCATCATTCGGTTAGGTTGTAATAAGTCCAAAAGCAATAAAAACAACCTTTTCCCCCTCCATTGATTAAAAAAAATTTCAGTCGATATGGCGCTAGGTGTGCTGGTTGCAATGTAATTCTCGAAAGACAAGATTTGGTTCGAAAAGCTCGTGATTCCATTTACCATGTTCGGTGCTTCACCTGTTCTATTTGTCAGAAAATTTTGGATACGGGAGAGCAGGTTTCTTTTTTAATCAATATTTTTCCAAAAACGATCAACTTGCTCAAAAAAACTATCGATGCGCACATTTTCTAAGCATGAAAAAATTATCTTGACCCTGATTCAGGGAATGGAGTTGGTGTATTGACGCGAAAATCGAAGAATTTTCTTCTTTTGCCTGTACACCAACTCAATTATATATACAGTAAACGCTCGATAATCGCCCCCCCCCCTCTAGGGTGCCCCGATTATCGAACGTTTACTGTACCTGGTTCAGGGAATGGAGTTGGTGTACGGGAGAAAAAAGAAATTTTTTCGATTTTCGCGTCAATACACCAACTCCATATTGCCACTTTTTACACAAATTTGTGCGCCGTGTATAAGTGCCGAAGTAGCTCCCAACATGTTATCGAAATTCGGGGTAACATGTTCACAGGCATTTAAATTTCAATCGTGAAAAATTTTTTTGATATCTCCAAATCTGGTTTCTTTATATAAAAAAGTTGATATAAAAGTATATGAGAAATAACTTTGCTTAAAGCTTTATTTAGCTGACAAGTATCGACATTTTTCTCATAGCATATATGCAGGCTGTCGAAAATTGGCCATCAATGAGAACATCCCCAAAAACGCCATAAAAACGGCCAGAAACTTGTGGTTTTTCTAGGCGGGGAATCGATTGCGTCAAAGAAAAATTGATGTATTATAGCAAAAATTGGTCATCGCTTCAATACACACACCCCGATTCACTTAATCAGGGAAGCGTTTTCAAGCTTCGGGAATGCGCGCAATCGATTCCTCGCATAAATTTACCCCCAGAAAATCTAAAAATTTTCGCTTCAATACACATACCGTAAAACTTCTAATAGAACCCCAAAGGGGCTCTATTAGAAGGTGTTAATGATTGCTCTTTTAAAAATCGAGTTTAAATCGAACTTCTTCGAGCGACCACTTTTTGGATAGCTACTGTAGAAAGGAACGTTCTATAAAAGAAATTATTGAAAAATATTT
>JAQGCP010000483.1:0-16616 GCA_034699885.1 Acrobeloides thornei
ATGGCAAAATGCTGATTTTTCAGTGTCAAATCTGATTTTTGAGATGCGAAATTTTGTCAAATTTATACGAAATATCAGGGAAAATTAGCATTTTGCTCTTAAAATCAGATTTTTGAAGTCAGATTTGCTAATTAAAAAAATTTCTTGGCACCCCTGCACTTAGCTCTAGGGACCATCATGCATTTTCAGAACTTGAAAGTTTTTTCATACAAAAAACAACCAAATACGTTTTAGAATCGAAATTTGTGCTATTAAAACCCCTGTTGTGAAAAAACAGCATCAAAAAAGGATTTTCCTATCAGAAAAATAGCCTTAGAAAAAGGAGACTTCGTACAAGGAAAAGTTAAAAAAGCACCAAAAAGCGTGCAAATTTTCTAACGCCAAAATCTCGCCAGAAATGGCTCAGAAAAGCCTAAATTGATATGCATATAATTTTTTGCGATGAACTTGAAAAATAAATATGGAATTCCCATGTAGGAAAAAAATTTGCTATTTTCCTAGGCCCGGGAGGAGTCCCCCAGGTAAAAATTACTCTATCTCCCCCTTCCCCCAAATGAGCTCTGATTCATCATTTTACTACAATAAGGGATTTTTCTACGTGGGAATTCCATGCTTGTTTTTTCTTACAAATTTAATTTTTAGCCAAGAATTCCATTTTTAGTCTTTTGCCAAAAGTTCAATTTTTAGCCAAAAATTTCATTTTTGATTTGAAATTGCAAACTGCACGAGCGTGCTGTTTCAAAGAAAAAACAACTATCGAGTTATTATTGCCTTATCTAGATTTTACAATGTATCCCTGCGTGGTCGTATTGGCAAGAAAATATGATCAGTTGCAATTAAGATTTGAACTAATCTTATTTTCCCGTCAATACAACCACGCAGGGATGAGAAAGTTTTTTGAATTATGGATTAAATGGGCTTTTTACGGTCCCCTCATCAATAGCATGACGGTCCCTAACTTAGATCAACCATATTTTCATTTATAGTACTTTCACCAAGTACTTTAAAAAAAATGAACTTGGTGAAAGGAAGAAATTTTTTAAATCTTTTTTTAAAAAATTTTTTTTTAAATCTTTAAAAAATTATGTATCGAAAAGATGGCCTTAAAATAAATAATTAAAATGCATGTGTGGAGGACAACAAAAAAAAAGATAAAACGAAGAAAAAAATTAAGAATTGAGCAAAGAATATAGATTTTCGAATTCACCGATTGAAATCTTCTCATTTCGAAGTGCTTCGGCTAAACCATTTGACTTGTAAAACGGGTCTTTCAATTCAGCGAAAGTCATACTCATTATAGTGGGAATATCTTCTTCTCCTGGAGTCTGCTTGAAATTTTCGATCTAAAAGAGGTAAGGATTTACAGGGGGGCAAAAGTCCTGGCATAAGGGGCGATATATCCTCGCCTAAGGGGCAAAGGTCCTCGCCTAAGGGATAAAAGTCTTGACATTTTAAAAACGTATTTTCTTGACAATTCTGGACGAGAAAATACCTTTTCAGCGTTTTAGACAATGTTAAGACTTTTGCCCCCTTGGCGAAGACTTTTTGACCCTTAGGCAAGGACTTTTTGTCCCCCTTAGCGAGGACTTTTGCTCCCCCTTTGTATGTTATAAATCACTGACATAAAAAACATACAATTCCTTTAAGCACCAAGATGAATAATCCAAACGGCTTGGTAACGTCTTTCCTAGATAAGGACTCGAACACTGGAGTGAAATCTTGAAGAAACAATCTTACGGCTTGTTCGTCGTCTTCCTTCCTCTCTTTAGATTCTTCGTTAAGGATCGCCGTACAAATAATAAAAGCTATATATTGCCATACTTGAGGCACATCCACTCCAATTTCATATTCGACAGCGTATTCAACAAAATCGACAACGCTGAAAATATAGTGTAAATTAGATTTGCATAAGTTATACAAAATGAGCGTGAATTTATACTTTCGGCTCACAATGCGAGAAATTTTTTAGTCGTGTCACGCGATTATTTATAGAATCGAGGGCTTCGCGCCCGGAAGGGAGAAGTTTGAACTCGGTTATGTTGCAAATTCGTAGGCTGTCATTTGCATACCTAAGGCGAAGCCCAGGTTGACCAAGCTACCGTATTTCAGTTTTTTGACGTCTCGGCCAAAAGTGATCTTCACTTTTTCAACAATTGTAGATCTTCATTTCTAGAATCTTATATAGGGAAGAATAAATTTTGTACATTTTGGTGCTTGTAAATAGATTTTTCCGGGGTGAAAAGAGAAATTTT
This sequence comes from Acrobeloides thornei, assembly GCA_034699885.1. Lineage (NCBI taxonomy): Eukaryota > Metazoa > Nematoda > Chromadorea > Rhabditida > Cephalobidae > Acrobeloides > Acrobeloides thornei. The sequence continues at coordinate 2,253 of JAQGCP010000483.1, forward strand.
TTCAAAATTTTCCGGAAAAATCCCATCGCTAGCCATTGTCCCCCTGGTATAAAATATCAACATCAAATTTTTAAATAACATACCCTTGAATAGCATCTGACTTGCGTGCTTTTGCTTGTAAAGCCCGTCGAAACACTTCAACAACTTTGCGTCGTTTATCGTCTTCATGTGGTTTGAATTCGCTAACGGTGTAGTCAAACATGGAAAAAAACACAGCTCTTGTTAATTCAGCATCAGTACAATAGCTCTTTATGTTGTTGCTAGCCTAAAAGCACACACAAAAAATAATTGAAGAGAAATTTATTGTTGTTGAACGAACCTCATCCAATTTGGCATTGCCCGCCAAATACTCTTTCAAATACAATTTAACGGAATTCATGATTTTGTCACGATTCACTTCTGGAACCACTTTTTCTTGAGAAGATCCTTGTTCAGTAGTTTCAGTGAGCGCTTCAGAAGACTCTGCCAAGGTTGTACCTTCTGTACATGCTTTAGTCATAGCTGGGCTATTTATGCGTTCATTCTGCTTAGGCGTCGTATTTCGTGAAGGTTGAACACGGCTGGTCGATAGGTGTGATTTTTCACTCATACGACCAGGATAAGGTGGCACAACTTTAGTATTCGTCAGTTGCTTTATTTCAGCACTGCCGCCAGCACCACCACCGGCTGCTCCTGTTGTCCATTTTGACCTTTTCGATAGTCCATGAGGTTCAGACAAGCCCTAAATAAAATGAAATTACGCCACTGCCCAATTACCTACCGATACGTCTTTACGAAGATTCGTGGAAGTCGTTTGGCTAGCTTTCGCTGCTAGAGCTCTTCTTTGAATTTCATGTTGAAATTTATCCACAGAACCACTTCCACCATATTGTCTAGGCCTCTTTTGGTCATTATCTCGCTCCCGATATTTCTGCTGCTGTTGTTGCTTTTCATACTAAAAAAAATAGTTGAACAAGCCTTTATAAAAATCATCTGTCTACATCTTCTCGCTTTTTTTCTTTTTCGAGTTCTTCTAGAACAGACTCGTTTCGAATTTCTTCCTTTGTCTTCGGTCCAGAATTTCCATGCAGAGGAACCCATTTATTCTTCTTCAATTCGATCAAATCCATAATCGCAAAGCGAATGCGTGTCGATACTTGCTCCTTCAGTTGATCCAAATGAACCAAAATTTGAGAAGTATTAAATGTCTGTTGCGATGGTTTCTGTGGCTGCACAAATGGAGTACTCGGTGTTCGCTTTTCGTGAATCGGTCCGACTGTTTCAATTAGTTGCACCACATATTCAATATGTACATCGCTATTGCTCGTCTAAATGACAGTTAGAAAAATTCAACGAATTTCTCATCAATTACCTGATATTGCTTGATGAGGTTCATAGCACACCAATGGATGATATTTTCAGTGATCAACATATGTCGATACAATTCGCCGATAAATCTAAAAAGTGTGAAGTTTAAAGCGGCATATACATACTGCTCTAAATAAGTATAACCCCATTATACAAGTTCCAGGGAGGGAAGGTACCATCACCCACCACCATCCAATAGGTGATCACCCAAATCATCCATTGGGTAGTGATTAGGTCATTGAGTGATACCACCCAGTGGGTGATTGGCATCCATCACACATTGTTCGCTCCCTGAATGGGTTACGGTTGGGAGGAGGGATCATAAAAATTTGCACTCGTCCTCCTGTTTTTTGTTTGTTTATAAACCTACCGAATTGTGCCAAGCATGCGGCGTTTTTCCTTGCCTTGAAGCTCTTCCAACCTTTCTTGAAGTTCTTTCAACTTTTTTTCATCCTTTCCTTCTTTCTTAGTCTCTTCATCGATTTCTTTTTGAGTGCTTTCGATTGCCTCTTCTGTCGAATTTTTTGTGGAACGTTCAAAGGTAGTCTGACACTTTTTGATGATCGCTAGTCTGAATGGGCGAGTCGAATTCGGCACTTTCTTCTCTTCTTCTGTTTGAGCATTGCATAAAGCCGAATATAAGCTAATGAATTTCTGTTCTTCTACAGCTTTGTCAAATATCAAATCAACAATCATCGGCAAAGTCGATTCATCTTCGTAGAGCTTATGACTAAGGAATTCATTCGTTAAGTCTTTGAACGTCGTTGGCGTAATCTTATTGAGAATACCTCGGATGTCTTTGCGCTTCTTCTACAAAGCATAAAATTACATTCCCTAAAAACTATAAATCTACCTCTTTTTCGTCTGTTTTGCCTAAGGACGGCTTCCATGCATTTTCAGCTCTACGCAAAGTTTCAACAACCGGCTGTCTTGTTATAGAATGTCTCTCAATAACTCGTGGCTAAAAAAAATTTAATTGAGCTCAACACCATTAAAGGAGGGTACACTTTGCAGCCAGTTCTCGAAAAAAAATTTTTTCCGGAAATGTTCCTCCTGGGAGTAGTTTTGCCTGAAAAACACGTTTCCGGCGTTATTTTTGCTCGGTGACTCAGAAAAAATGCATTTTTTTCGCGTTTTTCATATGTTTGTGTTTATGAATTCTAGTTGGCTTATCTCTACCAACGCAAATTTGAATTTCTTGACGTCGATTTCTTGTCCATCTTGTCTATCCATAATAAATTTAAACAACTAAAATTTTAAATGAAATCAATTTATGTAAATATAAATCAGAAATTAAGAAACATGTTCGCGAAACAAATGTGCCTAGGTCGTATTTTTAGCGTGTATACATATAACTTAACTCCAAGAAAACGCGTTTCACTAATGAAGCGCGGCCATGCCACTTCGGTTTTGAAATATATACATTATAAGCATTTAATAAAACATACCGACATATGCGGGTATGGAAAAAATTTTCTTTGAGAACTGGCTGCAAAGTGAACCCCTCTTTAAAAACGCTTACATTTCGATGCTCTCTATTGTCGCTACGTCTACCTGCATAACCTGGTCTCTAAAAACAAAAATCGTATTTTCATGCGAGAAATCGATTGTGCGCATCGAAAAAACCCTTGAAAACGCATTCCCTCAGGTTATAAAAAAGTAATTTCAATAATCTTCTGTAATACCTGAAAAAATTGATCACGGTTTTTCAATGCATTCAATCGATTTCTCGCATGAAAATATAGGTGATTTATGAAAATGTTTCACAAAAAAAGTATGATTTTTTGCTCACCCCGTATATTGGAGACCGAGCGGCTTCGAAGCTCAACCTCGATTCCGAGAGGTTCATCGCATAAAAACAAATTAGCCTGATTCACACCAGCTAGTCTGGCTTTACCATTTTTTGGCGTGACACGTTTATAGTGTGAAAATTAAAATTTTGCTTCGAATTTTCTATAAAAACTTACAAATTTGTTTAAGCTGCGATTCAGCTGAGTGGATCGATTTCCAAAATCTGGCATAAACTTATCCGATCTGACGTTCTCTTGTCTCGGTTGCTCACGACTTCTGTCTGTCTGTGGAAAAGTCGGCACACTTGCTTGATCAATGCCCATTTCTTTCAATTCTTCTTCCGTCTTCAGTGGATTTACAAGTTCACCGCTTTTGTTCAATTTCTAAAATTTGTGGTTAAACAGTCTACAGGATGAGCCAAAAGAAAACCGGGCTATCTCATTTTATGAGTCCCAAGTATTTATACGAGTCCCATGAACTTTTATGAATCTTATAGAATCTTTATGCCTATCTTTCGATTTTCGCTTCAATACACACATCTATTTCCCCCGAATCAGGGTTAAGGAAGCATTTTCACGCTTTGCGCGCAATCGATTTTTCGCATGACTTTTCACATTTACCCCTCTATAGACTGCATTGACAAAAAATTTTTCGACCGAGATTAGTCCCTGACTCTTACCCCTTTAAGTAGTTTTTGAAAAAATTTTCACAACAAATGCAAAAGTACGGTTTGTTGGCTCTCCTTGTTACATAAAAAACATAAAACGTACATGAACGACTTCGCGAATAAGTTGAAGAAAATTTCGATCATAAACCATATTATCGATGCTATCTTTAGCCTGTTTATAATATTGCCGCAAATTTTTGTCCAAATCTTCGATAATTGAAGACTCGCTTTCTTTCGATTCGATATCAGTTGGAAGTTCACCATCGTTCTCGCTATCTTTCACGCTCCTAAACAAGTAAGATCAGTAGTAAAAGGAGAGATGAATTAAGCTGGAAGTTCCCCTTTTGGTCCTCCTTTTATACTTTTGCCCCAAATGTTGAAAATGTAGACTTTTGAAAATTTTCACCTCCCGCTCCGGGGAGTCTGGCTACACCACTAATACTAAACGAGAAAAACTCAGTGACAAATATACCTAGGTGTAACAATTTCGCTTATTTCATGACCATCTTCAGATTGATCTTCTTTCAACTCTTCGATTAAGCGAGGTGAAACACTTTCCTCCTAAATTACGAATAGGTAAACAACTTTCTAACATGCATAAAAGTACCTCAAATTGACCATTCAACTGCGTAAAAATCGCTTCACTTTTATTATCGTTGAAATCAAGTGAAGAACTTCGAGTTTCTGTAACTGATGCATCACTTTTCACCGAAACTTTGCCCTCGTTTGACATAAATCGGTTCGAAACAGCAAGTGAAAACTGTTGAATAATCTTCAACTCACTATTAGGCGAAATAACTTGAACTAAAGGCTTACTTTCTAAATGGTGAATTTAAACAGATAAAACAATTACAGTGTGAGCAAAAAACCGTACTTTTGCGTTTTGTAGTGAAAATTTTTTTCAAAAATCACCTACGAGAGGTATTTTCATGCAATTTTTAAAAAATTTTCGCCAAAAAACGCAAAAGTACGTTTTTTTGGCTCACTTTGTAAAAAAACTACCTGTTGTTTGGTGGCCTGGATGAATTTTTGATGCATTAATATCATTCTCGTTAACCACTTGTTGCGAAGAAGGATCCACAATCTTAAGAATATTCTTTTCTCTAGGCTTCGGTTGAGACGCTAGTTGCGGTGGCACTAACAGAGGCGGTTGATGATGCTGATGAAAAATCGGAGGAGCCATATAAAGCGGCATATTAAAATTTGGATTCATATTCATTGGAGTCAACTGTGCGTGATCACTTGTTGGAGTTGGATAATGCACAAATGTAGGTGGCGGAAGCATAGTCGGTCTAAAAATAGAACATTTTTTGTTGATCTTAAAAATGTTTTATCTATAACAATTTTGGTTGGGATCCCATTTTCTCATTTGACAAATAAACAGTGACGTAGAAGTTTTTGGAGCTATTGAAGCAAAAAGTCACAAAAATGCGATATTTCGCTTCAATACAAGGCTTTCCCTGAATCAAGGTAGCGTTTTCGCTTCGAAAATGTCAAATTCGGACTCCCCGCATGTTTTCATCCCTAGAGATATCATTTCCAGAAAAATCTGTTCGAAAATTTTTCTTTTTTACAGGTTTAGGGGCAATTGCCCCTTTCACCCCCTAACGCCGCCACTGCAAGTAAAACAATCTCACTCAACAGCAGAATACTAAAACAAGTTCCCTAGGTCGAGTTTTGCCCCTTAAGGCAATATATTTTCCCTTTATATAATCATCAGTGGCGTATCCAGGATTTTGATTTTTCCGATGTAGAAGGGTGCAAAACCCCAAAAGCTTTATTTTTCAAAATTTCCCTATTTTTTCAGGAATTTTTCGATTTCAGGGAGATGGCGGCCGCCCGTCCCCTATATACGCTACTGAACCAGATATTATGTCCCTGTCTGTAATAACCCCATAAAAAACAATTTACTGATAAAAAACTCCCTGAGTTGCACTAAATGGTGGCATTTGTGGCTGTCCATGTGGCATCATAGCCATTCTTTGTTGCTGATGTGCAAAATGTGGCTGCATCGTTTGCTGTCCAGGCATAACAGTCACAACATTATGATTCCCATTCACCGCTTGATTTCTATTTTGAATTATTTGAGTATTATGCATAATATTCACTTCTAAAAGAAAATCAATTTTGTAAACATGTTTTGACAAGTAAAGCTATTAAAACAAAGGAAGCAAAAGTCCCTCTGGTTGCCGCCGCTTAACTTTGACTAAACTCGGCAAAAAAATTTTTTCGAGAAAATCGAATTTTCACCATTTTTCTGCGAATTTCAGGTTGCGGGAGTGCACCAATCGATTTTTCGCATAAAATTATTCCTAAATGGGTTATTTCTAAAAATTTTTTGCCGAGTTTAGTCAACGTTAAGTAGCGGCAACTAGGGAAACTTGCTCCGAATAAAGTGGCAGTTTGAAATTTAAATCGCTTTAAAAAAAATTTACGCTAGAAAAATTGTAAATTATGAGCAGATTTACAGTAATTTTTAATCTGTTTTCATAAGAAATATAATGGAAATCCTGTAAAACACTACAATAGCTCATAACATTTAACGGATTCAAGTTGCGCACAGGGGGTGAAAAGGTGCCATCACCCACTGGGTGGTGGGTGATTGCACCCAAAATCACTCAATTGCGCTAACAAGCTCAGGAAACCCGATAAAATACAATTTTCTCGGGCTTCCTGAGAAAATTCACCACTCATCACCCATTACCCACTGGGTTGAAAGTTTGAAGAAAACTTTTATGTTGAAATCGTAACAATTTAAGAACAGGTTTTTGTCAAAACAATCTTCAACATATAAAAAACTTTTATGTTGAAATTTTGAAGAAAACTACGTAATATAGACAAATAAATTAATAAATATTTCATAATTAAATATTTATTTTTTTACACTAACTTATTTACTTAAATGTATTCAAATTGTACTTGGAAAAAAATAAATCTGGTATATTCCATGGCCAGACAACTTTTTTCAAAAATTTTTTTTTGAAAGTTGTTCAGCATAACTCAAAATAATAGAATATCCCGGAATTTGGAAGAAGTATTGCAAAAATTTTGTATGGGTCCCGGGACCCATGGTGTTCCGGACCCATGGCGTCCTGGGTCCCAAAAAAGTGGGTCCCTTCCGAACTATGATTAAAATCCAAAAAACTCGTTCAAATTTGAAGTTTCTATGGTCGATTCTTCAAGAAAATGTGGTTAACCCATCGAAAATGCCAACAAAATGTCCGAGATTTAAAAAAAATCGAGATTTTTTATGTAAACATTTTTAAAGTCAATTTTCAGGCATAGAAAAAATTTTTAATGGAAGCAAAAATAGGAAAACGTTCTACGAGGTCGAATTTAAGAGGTCTGATAAAAAATTTTTAATTTTTCAACATTTTACCCTTCGGGGATCGAACCTGAGGGCCCAACGTAGCTTAACTTGCCAGATCTGACGGTCTGGCAATCAACGATCAACCGTAAATTTTTCATTAAGTTTCGAAACATCACATGACCCATATAGAGTCATTTTTGAGGAAATTTTGAGAAGTAAAATTTTTCGATTTGAGACCACATTCAATGGGGGTATAAGGCTGCTCGATAATTGTCTCGAAATGATTTAGAGACTCTAAATGCACCTCTAAACGTCTCGAATTAGGCTCTAGGAACTTTCACAACAAAAAAGTGGAACTTCCACAACAAAAAAGCTTTTTTGTTGTGGAAGTTTCGTTGTGGAAATTCCGTTGTGGAAGTTCCTAGAGCTTCAAATTACATGTAATTCGAGACTCTAAGGGCTTGCACTAATTCGTTCCGACGCGTTCCGAAACGATCACTAATAGCCCGTTCCGACGCGTTCAGACACGCGAATTTCGAGTTCCGACGTCGGAACATGTCGCGACATGTCGGAACGATTTTTCACCAAATTTCAACAGAGATTGCGTTTTTTATGCCTCCGTGGTGCAGTGACAAAGCAGTAGCTTCGTGGTTATAAGGTCGCGCGTTCGAATCCCGCGTGGAGCTAAATTTTTTGTTGAAATTTTATAAAAGAAATCGTTCCGACGTCGAAATTCGCGTGTCGGAACGGCCTATTAGTGATTATTTCAGAACATGTCGGAACGAATTAGTGGCACATTAGTGATCTCAAAAATTTGGGAACGAATTAGTGCAAGCCCTAAGTGTCTTGAATTTGAGACTGTGTCTCGAACAGGTTTGAACTGGTCTGTGCATTGACACGAAAACTTGAATTTGAAAATTTTATTACAAAAAGAGTCGAGCGATAGCTCGTTAGATTTCTTATAGTATTTTTTTCGTCAAAGATTTTTTTCTTCTATAAAAAAACTCTCTGCCGAAGTCGCTACGACCCATGATCTGCGCCAGTTCAAGCGACTGATACGAAACCCATGAGTCTATGCGGCCCAGGAATGTGATCAGAAAAGTGGGACCCAATCTGTGGTACTTGTACAGGATAGGACTGCTTTGTTATTTTAGCTATATCTCAGTGTTATATCTACATAGATCGTAATTGGTTGTATAACTGTGACTTATGGAACAAATAAATTAACACGTTTTTACGCAGATTCCAATTTTTTCATTTTTGTGTGCCGTGATGTTGCAATAATATGAAAATGGGGATTTTTCTGTTACAAAATGTCCGTTTTCTATTTTCATTATTATCGCAACAGTCCACTGCAGCCCTTTTCGAATTCCCGCGAGTTTATGTCATCCTACTTGTTATACGGTAAGAATATCATCAAAATATAAAGTTTTGAGATAGAAAAGAGCTTTTTCAAAAATTTCGAATGATTTTGTGACGTTGATTAATAATTTTCTTCTAGAATATATAATTACGAAATGTATTACGTTTAGAAATATTATATGAGGTGGGGGGGGGGGACAAAGTTTTGGGGAAAGCGTCCAAAAGTTCGGGGACAACCGACAAAAATTCGTGGACACTACTCTTGTCGGAACACAGGACACAACATGCTAGAAGCAGCTCAAATCGCTGTGTTCATTTTGCGTTTTTTGTATTGAAAACACCGAAAAACGCAAAATCCGAAAGTGTCCCCGAATTTTTGTCGGTTGTTCTCGAATTTTTGGACGTTTATCCTAGAACTTTTGCCCTCTGATATTATTACGAAAATTCATTTTTATCCTTTTTTGTCTTTCTCATAATTTAATATTTTTTTTAGTTGATATTATTCAAAGTATTTTTGTGATCAATTTAAAATATGGCCTCGGTTCCTACTAAAACGGATGAAAAATCGAAGAAGAATGAGCAGCTCGCAACTGCTATTCTTAAAGAAAAGCATAAGCCAAACCGCTTGATGGTCGAACATAGTGCGAAGGATGATAATTCTATCGTCGGTTTATCACAGGTATACTCTTACGAAAAGTACCGGGACGAAGATTTCCTACTTCTGGGGGATAAAAACTGAAAAATTTTTTTTGAAGACTACCAGGGTATAAAAATGGGTTAACACAGAACACAACGTATAGACATTACACAGTATTATAGTAGGATTCATTTTGCAATTATCTCTTTTAGGCTAAGATGGATGAACTTGGATTATTCCGTGGCGATACTGTTATTTTGAAGGGCAAGAAACGTCGTGAGACCGTCTGTATTGTTCTAGCCGATGAAAGCTGTCCAAATGAGAAAATTATGATGAATAGGGTTGTCCGTCATAATCTGCGGGTTCGACTTGGTGACGTTGTTAGGTTAGTTGATTGAATGTGCAAAAAAATTTGTTGAGATATGCAATAAATTTTAAAAAATCTCTAAAATGAAAATTTAATAAGGCTGATTATTATATTATTGAGGTATAAGAAGGTATGTTAACTTAGATGTTATCATATTGATACAAACCTCAAAAAATAGAAGTCTGATGAACAGAGCAGTTTCACCTTTTTTTGTGAAATTGGTCTATTACTCGAACTAACATTGTGGAAGCTTCTCATACTAGTTCCAAAAATTTTGCAACACCGTTAAACCAAACTAATTTTTTCATATTTATACTTAACATTTTAGTGTGAATGCCGCACCAAACATTAGTTATGGGCAAAGAGTGCATATTCTACCCATCGATGATACCATTGAAGGCCTTACCGGGTATTTTTTCCACTTTTTAATTAATCTACATGTGACTTTTTAGAAACATTTTCGAGGTCTTCTTGAAGCCCTACTTTCTCGAATCGTACAGACCAGTGCACAAAGGCGATATATTTTCGGTAAAAGCTGCCATGCGCACAGTTGAATTTAAAGTCGTGGAAACGGATCCATCACCGGCATGTATCGTAGCACCGGACACTCGTATCCATTGTGAAGGTGATCCGATCAAACGCGAGGAAGAAGAGGAGAGTGTCAATGATATCGGCTATGACGATATTGGCGGTGTCCGCAAACAACTAGCTCAAATTAAAGAGATGGTTGAGCTGCCATTGCGCCATCCTCAGCTATTCAAGTCGATTGGTATTAAGGTATACTGAAAATTTATCAGTTTCTTTAAAACAAATACGGTGTGTGTGAAAAATTTGTGATCACTTTTTTTTGATTTTTGACTATAGAAGTCGATTTTGACGACATTTTTGACCATATTCCAGAAAAAAATAACACCGAATTCTTGTTCAGCGCATAGAGCAACACTAGAAATGTCGAAAGTTTCGTCAAAAATCAACTTCTATAGTCAAATATCAACATTAAAAAAAGTGTTCACGAACTTTTAACTCATCCTGTATTTTTAGCCTCCACGTGGAATTCTATTGTTTGGACCACCTGGTACGGGTAAAACACTGATTGCACGTGCTGTAGCGAATGAAACTGGGGCGTTCTTCTTTTTACTCAATGGTAAGATATTCAAATTTAGCAATCAGCTTTTTAAATCCACTGTTAGTATTTTTTATAGTCTAACGGTCTACAAAAAGCAAAAATTATAATCATCGGTATCTCTCGCAATTTCAATGTGAAATTGTGGGTCGTAAAGTGATGACACTCTGAGAAAGAAAAATTTGGGAGCTACTACACAACAGAGGGGGACCACTCATTTGAAAAAAATTTCGAAAATTCTTTCCTGAAAATGACACCTCCAGGGGTAAAAAAACATGCGGGAAACCCGAATTTGACATTTATGAAGCGAAAAAATGCTTGTTTGATCCAAAGAAGGCCTGTGTATTGAAGCGAAAGTCGCAAAAATGCGATTTTCGACTTTTTACTTCAATACACAAGCCTTCCTTGGATCAGGAACGGCCTGTGTATTGAAGCGAAAAAAATTTTTTTGAGGAATTTTTTGCTCCCTTCCTATTGTGTAGTAGCTCCAAAATTTTTATCGCAAATGAAATTTTTTAGGTCCGGAGATTATGAGCAAGTTGGCTGGAGAATCTGAATCCAACTTGAGAAAGGCCTTTGAAGAATGCGAAAAGAATTCTCCAGCAATTTTGTTTATTGACGAAATTGATGCTATTGCACCGAAGCGCGAAAAGGTACGATATTTCAATGATGAAAAATTCGGCAAAAATTGAAAAATCCCCAAATTTTTTAGACTCATGGCGAAGTCGAGCGCCGCATCGTTTCTCAATTGCTCACATTGATGGATGGTCTTAAACAACGCGTTCATGTTGTCGTAATTGCAGCGACGAATCGACCAAATTCCATTGATACAGCTCTACGTCGTTTTGGACGTTTCGACCGAGAAATTGACATCGGAATTCCGGATGCGATTGGCCGGCTAGAAATTCTTCGAATTCATACCAAAAACATGAAGCTAGCCGATGATGTTGATCTCGAGCAGATTGCCAATGAATGCCACGGTTATGTGGGTGCCGATTTGGCGTCACTTTGTTCCGAAGCAGCTTTACAACAAATTCGTGAGAAGATGGACCTCATTGATCTTGAAGAAGACACTATCGACGCAGAAGTTTTGAATTCATTGGCCGTTACCATGGAAAACTTCCGAGTAAATATTTTGGGACTATTCAAGTCTGGTGGCCCAATGACGTGAAAAAATTGAAAATCTTTTTGACCCTTTATCGTAATTTTTAACGAGGAATTCAAAAAACACACTTCCGAAGCGTAAAAACACTTCCCTGACAATGTTTCAAGCAAAATTCATTTAACTTGAAAATGATATAACACACTTTAGGGCCATATTTTGAACAAGAATCACATGTTATGCTATTAAACTTTGCTCGAAATAGTGTCAGGGAAGTGTTTTTACGCTTCGGGAGTGCGTTTTTTGGATTTCTTGTTAAAAATAACGCTAAAGGGGTCATTTTGCGGAAAAAATTTCATATTTCACGTCATTGGTGCTCCCAGATTTTGCCTCAATATTTTTTGTTCACATTTAATGTTTTTAGTTTGCCTTGAGCAAGAATAGCCCATCGGCTTTACGTGAGACTGTGGTGGAGACACCAAATGTTGATTGGACTGATATTGGTGGCCTGGAAAATGTTAAACAGGAACTTCAAGAGCTCGTTCAGTATCCAGTTGAACACCCGGAAAAATATCTCAAGTTTGGAATGCAGCCTAGTCGCGGTGTCCTTTTCTACGGACCACCTGGTTGCGGTAAGACCTTGTTGGCCAAAGCCATTGCTCACGAATGCCAAGCTAACTTCATTAGTATCAAAGGTCCGGAATTGTTGACCATGTGGTTTGGTGAATCAGAGGCCAATGTCAGGGATGTTTTTGATAAGGTAATAGAAAATTAACACAGCTTAAGTCATATTATTTTTTTAGGCTCGATCCGCAGCACCCTGTGTGCTTTTCTTTGACGAATTGGATTCGATTGCCAAAGCTCGTGGTGGAAGCGTTGGAGATGCAGGTGGCGCGGCTGATCGCGTTATTAACCAGATTCTCACTGAAATGGATGGAATGGGCAGCAAGAAGAATGTGTTTATCATCGGCGCAACAAACAGACCGGATATCATTGATACTGCAATTCTTCGTCCGGGTCGTCTTGATCAGTTGATCTATATCCCGTTGCCCGATGAGCCAAGTCGTTATCAGATCTTCAAGGCGAATTTGCGCAAGACTCCAGTAGCCAATGATGTTGATCTCGGGTTTCTGTCAAAGAGCACCGTTGGCTTCTCTGGCGCTGATATCACTGAAATTTGTCAACGTGCGTGTAAACTTGCAATCCGAGAAAGTATTGAAAAGGAAATCGCCCTGGAAAAAGAGCGTCAAAAGCGAATGCAAAAGGGTGAAGAAGTGATGGATGAGGACATTGATCCAGTACCCGAGATTACTCGAAGACATTTTGAAGAGGTTTCTTTTTCTTGAATAAACTAGCTGGTCAGCCCTAAAAGAGAGAAATAATACAGCCCAATATACATGAATATAAGGCCGACCACATGAATTTAAGGCCAACCACATTATCGCTTAATTTTAAACTTATAACAAAAAAATTTTTAGTCCATGAAGTTTGCTCGACGCAGTGTTTCTGATGCAGATATTCGTAAATACGAAATGTTCGCACAGACTCTTCAACAGTCGCGCGGTTTCGGCAGCAATTTTAAATTCCCGGGTCAAGCTGGAAATCAAGGTGGACAGCCTCCAAGCGCACCTGGTGGAAATGATGATGACGATTTGTATGGTTAAATTGGTGAATGGGGGAAGAACAGAATTTTGAACGTGCATATAATTTGACTTGTGTTATTTATTCATGTTTTATATATATGAGTTAAAACTTTTCTTATAAATTGTTTTAATGCGTTGAAAAATAAATCGTAAATTACTCATTTTTTGCAAATTTGTAAAAAACGAAAGTGTGCTTAAAAACGAAGTTTTTTGAGGCTGCGTTCAAGCATGTCAAAAGTCTAACTTTGCCTGATTTTTTGTACTCGGGGTTATTTTTTCACCGTTATTCTGCAAAAATATGATTCTAATACAAAGCTCGAATTATTATAATCCGTTGAAATTGAATACTCTCAATCGATTCTATTGTTTATTATAAATCGTTTTTGCGCCCTGCATCCATCTGTAGAGAACAGGTTCCCCCTTTTACAGAATGTACATTTGTGTACGCTGATGCGAATTCAAAATATACAAAACCCAACCTCATTTCGGTTGGGTTGCGTTCAAGCATGTAAAAAAAGTTGTCAAAAAATGTAACTTTGCCTGATTTTCAATAAAATCGTATTTATTGAAACGATTGGTCATGAAGCATAAAATCAGGCAACAAATTTTATGCTTCATGACCAATCGTTTCAATAAACACATTAGGCAAAGTTTTTTTTGACAACTTTTTTGATATGCTTGACACACGCCTTCCAAAATTGATAACTACCGTTCTTTTTTATCTGTTAAAGGCTGGACCCTCACTTTAGTTTTAAAATTTTCGCAACATTAAAACGAATTCCGTGCTTTTAATAATGTTTATTTAAACGTCTAAATCTTATTAGCACATAAAAGGTTGGCTATATCAAATATGAAATTGGTTGTGGTGTTATTTTCTCTATATATTTTCAACAGTTTGCTTGTAGTTCATTGCGAAAAAACGAAAAAGAAAAAAGATATTCGTGATTTTACAGATGCTGATTTGGAACGATTATACGAAGAGTGGGAAGAGAACGATGATGAACCATTGCCTGAT
>JAQGCP010000484.1:0-16603 GCA_034699885.1 Acrobeloides thornei
ACTGCGACATGTTTTCTAAATTTGACCCTCTTGCGGCGATATGGGGGTGGGTCAACCCACCCCTTGCCCACGTATGAAGTCAATTTATTCTTGAAAAATGGTGATTTTTTAAATTGTTTTTAGTGTTTCCAGTCATCCAAAATATGTCTTAATTCTTTTTGCCCAAAAATGAATTTTTTTACCATTTTGGAGCATGGCGAAAAAATTTTTCTTTTCTGGATTCTATACAAATGACACATATCAACCTTCATTTGCAAACAAAATTTGAAACTGTCGCTCACGTGTAAAGAGTAATACCGTTACATTCAAATTATTAATACCGTTACATTCAAGTTATTTATCGTCGAGTTTAGATCCTGAGATAAAGTGTCATTTGTCAGAGGTCGAGTGATATTTGAATTCGGATTTGCCTTACTAACAACTTCATTAATTACATCCACAAATTCATGCAAGGCTACCTAAAAAGTATAACAAATAAATATGTCGAGAAAAATTCAACCTCGGTGTCTTCATCTTTAGGAAAGTGAAACTCCATCAAATTCTGGGTTATTTGCTCGACCAATTTTGCGTGCAATTCTATTACTCGGCTAGAAAGAATGTGAAATAGGAGCTCTTTCCATGCTTTCCTGAAAAATATGGGTTAATAATAGGCATAGGTGAAAATAGGGGATCAAGATTTGGTTCAGCTTGAGTGGGGGATGTAATAGGATTTTGGGCTACTTTTGAGAGGAGGTACTACAAACCGGCTGTATGATGTTTCGACACAAAATTTCGAAAAGTTATTTTCGACGGAAAATTTCGAAAGATGTGTTTTGAAAGGTTATTTTCGAAAAGTTATTTTTGAAAGGTAACTTTTGATAGATTTTTTTGAAACGAACAATCGAAACGAAATCGGGGTCGAAATTTGAAATCGCAAAAATTCATAGAAAATTGTCGCTTTTAATCTGAATATAACGCAATTTTCGGCGAAAAATGCTGAATTTTGATGAAAAAATGGACAATTTTGAACATTTTTAGTGAAAATAATGAAAAAATGTTGGTGATTTTTTGGTGAAAAAACATGAGATTTTGAAAATCATAATGGAAAAAACACCATTATGATTTTCAAAAATTTGAACAAAAACATAAGGCTGAGGGGCTAGTGTCGTAATTTTGGTCCAGATTTGGGGGAGGGAATTTTCAGGGTTGGGATGAAGAGAAATTTTGACACTTTTTAAAAAATTTTTCATTTCTCTTCCTCAAAAGTTAAAAAATTTTCAAGTTTAGGGAATGGAGAATTTTCTTCTATTATCACTTTTTTTTAAACTTGTGCATGTGTAGAAATAGTTAAAAATTGTACAAATCTCACATTCCATGCTGATCTTGATCCAAATATGGAAAAATCTTCAACAATTGAATGATACAAAATCGTTTATGGGACTCTTGGTTGGCTTGGCCTCTTCGAGGAGATCGATTATTCATAGCTCCAAAAGTTGCAAGGAACCTACAAAAAATCCAATTTTTAAGGGTTAACATTTACACAAACTGAATATAAATTTTTGACTATTATGAAAATATATGCAAAAATATAATTTTTGGCGCTAATTATATTTTTGCATGTATTTTCATAATAGCCAAAAATTTATATCCAGTTTGTAAGTGTTAAAAAAATACATTAAGCTAATAATTTGATTTTAAAAAATTGATATTGGAACCAATTTAGGTCAAAATTTGAACAAAAAATGAATATTTGACACTAAAAAAATTTACTCTTGGACAAACTCGGCATAAGTCTTCATCGACGGAACTAATTTAAACCGACAGTCAGTTCGTAAATTTTCTGGAAATTGATTCGAACAGCAAAAGGCAATCAAATTGTGCCAGTGAAAAGCCAACGCAGATTTATCCTTCATTTGAACACTGTAAAAATTAAAGAAATTTATAAAAAGTTTAAAAATAATGAAAAAACGCTTCCCTGATCCAGGAAAAGCCTGTGTATTGAAGAAAAAAATGCGATTTGTGCGACTTTTCGCTTCAATACACAGGCCTTCCCTGAATCAGGAAACCATACTTCATATTCAACAACTTCTTGTAATTAGCTCGATTCAAGCACGCATGATTACGGTCGGAAAATGCCTCGGCTAGAGCTAAAATGGCTTCATCGCCATCAGTTTGGTAGAACTCGTCGAGCAGCCGGTCAAAAGTCCCAAAAAGAGCCGATTCAATAGTCTGTTCGTTGTCCAAGAAATTAATGTGCTTGAGTAGATAGAGTGACCCAGCACATAAAGCAGTCGGGTCTTTAGTCTCATCACGTCGTTCGAGATAACAGGCTTGGGCTATCCACTCATATAGCAAAACACCGAGCATTTCTCGTACTTCTTCTAAAAAAATTGACTTTATACAACATAATATACAAATTTTAAGCTCAAGAATTGAACAAGTAGCACAAAAAATTAGAATTTAATGATCATTTTAATAAAAAAATTCGTATAAAATTGAAAAATTCATCGCATTTTTACGCAAAAATAGCATCATCAACGTGTTTCCCGCATAAATTACCCCTAATAAGGTGATTTTTGAGCAAATTTCAAAAAATAAAACTAATACACGCACCGTCAGGATGTGCAATAATCCGTTCAATAAGATCAATTCGCTCTTTATTGGTAACCATCGTATATGGCATATCATCGGCAAGTCTCCGGATAGCCTCTTTTTGCACGATCAAATCCTGGTCGTGATGAGCCAACTTCAACACATATTTAAAATCTCTCGACTCTTTCATCGAGAGACTTCGGATAGCTTCGATGCGGCACTCTGAATCACGATCACCCAAAGATAATGAAATCACTAAAAAATTGAATAAACGCAACAAAAATCATTTTTCATACTGTCTTTTGCCGAGCAATCCATCATGACTTCAAAATCCGGGTTAACTGGGTCGTCTTGAATATTCGCTAAGGCATGAATAGCTTCTTTTCGAACATCGGTATTCTAAAAAATCGAATTGAGCAAGTTCAAGAGCCTAAGCCTAACCTTGTCAAGCCAACGCTTTTTGAGTACACAAAATAATTTCTGATAATTCTCTTTGGAAAGAAGAGACTGGCTTTCGTCATCATTCTGGTTGTTTATAACACTAATTGAAAAGATGAGACCTGCCAACAAGCAAACATATCGGCGAACAATAGGACTTATTGCATCGCAGCACTAAAAAAGCTTCGAGTTTTTTCATCATAAGTTATAGAAAACATACAGTTTGACAAAACTCGGTCAAAAAATTAAACAAGCCATGTTCACCCACTGTATTAAAAACTTTCACAGACGTACGCACAATCAGCAATAGGCAACGCATGCGATTCGGATTCAAATCTTTGAAACTGACGGTTAAGAAATTCATACGATAACGTAGCTCTTTGAAAAAGGCGTCTTTCTGCTCTTCGGTAGTACAATTCTAAAAAATAATTTTTGTTACTATTAATGATTAGCGAGCCCACTTAACGTGAATTTTTTAGCTTTATTTTTGGAAATGACCTCTTTAGGGATAACTTTATGCGATTGTGAACATTTCCAACCTTGAAAATGCTTCCCTGACACCGATTCAGGATATTGTATTAAATCAAAAACGGTCAAAATTCGAATTTTTTCCATTGACAAAACATTAAAACGAGCATGAGCCTTTTATATTTCATAAGCATGTGATTCTTGTTAAAAATGTAGTCCTAAAGAGGGCCATTGGGATAAGACCAATAACGGCAAAGTCATGGGTTACATGGATACTAGGCAACTTGACTCCAAAATTGCAGAAAACTTCGTCCAAAACGTTTGCGCCAATTAAATTCAGCGATGTAAAGATCATATTGCTAGTCGTGGATTCCATATTTTCGTCGAACGTTTCATCTGGATCACCCCTGTACATGTATATTCATGTAAGTACAAGCCATTTCTGCCACTTGGATTCGATCGTCTGGGTATGAATAAGCCGCTCATTCACTAGAAGTTTGTTTTCATTCACTAGACGCGTATGCTTTCAACACCATCATCTATGTCATCCTCTTCAAAGTCAGGTGTTTCTAAGCCAGGATGTAACTTCTCAATAGCAGCTTCCACAATGTTTGATTTCCAGGCATCGATTGGTGGACCTTTTTTGAGCTTTGTTGTAAATTCACCTTTTGACTTGGAGTATATTCTTTCACAACTATCCATCTCCACGTTGTTCGGCGCGGTGTTTTTATAACTCAAAAATTTCTGTTTTTCAATAAAAAAAATCCGAAATGAGACATTTTTGGCTTTTTGAACATTTTCAGCTTAGAAACAAGCATTTTGTATATTTTTTTGGGGCCCTTAGGTTCAAAATCAACCCTCAAAAACGGAAATTTTGGTGACCCATAAAATAACTATGACATTACCTCGATATAAAGTGAAGACATACTCTCGATAGTCCTTTTCATTGTCGGTTCATCTTTAGATTCATACACAGTAAGTAAATAGGAACAAACTTTTTCTCTAATAGTAGAACAATCCATAATAGGTGTTAGTGGAGACTTCTTCTTTCGTCCCATTTTTCTGTACAATTTGTTCGAGTTACAAGTTATTTGGCAATTAAAATCTTAAAAAAATTTTTAAGGAAAGAATAAACAAATTATGAATACCAACACAAGCCTATGAGGACGGCGGCAGCCATCTTCGTAGGCTCTCTAGAAGGAAGAGGGGCGGCCACCTTCTTCCGAAATCGAAAAGTTTCTGAAGAAAATGGAAAAATAGGGAAATTTTAGAAAAAATTCATTGAAAAGAAGAGGTTTTTGGGTTCCTACATAAAAAGGACCCCCATAGAGGGTAATTTTATGCGGGGAATCGATTGCATGCATTCCCGAAGCCTGAAAATGCTTCCCTGGCCCTGATTCAGGGGAAAACGGTATGTTTATTGAAGTAAAAATCGAAAATTTTCAATTTTTCGCAGAAAATAGATCCTCTAGGGGTAGTTTTATACGGGGAATCGATTTCCTGAAAATGCTGCCCGAAGCTTGAAAACGCTTCCCTGACCCTGATTCAGGGAAAATTGGGTTATTGAAGATCAAATTTAAATTTTTTCAAAACCCAATTTTCCCTGAATCAGGGTCAGGGAAGCATTTTCAGGCTTCGGGAATGCGCGATTTTCCGCATAAAATTACCCCTAGAGAGTTTGTCTTCCGCGAAAAATCTAAATTTTTCGATTTTCGCTTCAATAAACACACAGTTTTTCCCTGAATCAGGGTCAGGGAAGCGTTTTCATCTTCGAGAATGCGCAATCGATAAAATTACCTTTATAGGGGTCCTTTTTAGAAAAAATTTTCGGATCTGAAAAATTTTTTCATGTAAAAAATCCAAAAATTTTTTAGAACAGCCCAATATTAGCTTGTCAACACTTGATCGAAGCTGAAATTTCGCAATGACTTTGAAAAATCCGCGCGCGATTTAAACAAAAAAATCGTTATAGAGTTCAGACCTTTTTTAAAAACACTGTGCACAACTAATATATGGGAAAATAGAATTTTCTATGAAAGGTCAAAAACTTGTGTACAAGCTTTTTTCAATTTTTATGAGGGTCGCGTGAAAACACTTCCCTGACTCTGATTCAGGGAAAAACGGTGTGTCAATAGAAGCGAAAATCGAAAAATTTCGATTTTTCGCGAAAAATAAACTTTCAACGCAATTTATCGGAAATTTCCGACGCCTGTAACACATTCCCGAAGCGTGAAAATGCTTCCCTGATTCAGGGAAGGCGGTGGGTTTATTGAATCGAAAATGTAAATAATTCGAATTTTAGTTTGAAACCGGCTGTCTAAGGGTTTTTCTAGGAGGGAAAATCGATTACGCGCATTTCCGAAGCATGAAAATGGTTCCTTGACCCTGATTCAGGGTATTGTATCGAAGCGAAATGGAAAAAATTCGAATTTTAGTTCATTTTCGCTCCAAAACAATCACCCTGGGTGGTTGTTTTGAAGCGAAAATGAACTAAAATTCGGTTTTCATCGGAAAACCATCTTTCAAGGGGAGTTTTTTCATGCGGAAAATCGTTTGCGCGCACTGCCAAGACATGAAAATGCTATCATGATCCTGATTCAGGCAAGGATAAGTGTTTTGAAGAGAAAATTAGCGTCCAAATGAGTGCATTTTCATGCCTCGGCAATGTGCGCAAACAATTTCCTGCACGAAAAATTCCCTAGATAGACGGTTTTCCGACGAAAATTTTTTTCATTTCGCTCCAAAACATTCACCACTACCCTGAATAAGGGGTAGGAAAGCGTTTTCACGCTTCGGGAATGCGCGCAATCGATTTCCCGTCTAGAAAAACCCCTAGACAGCCGGTTTCCAGCTAAAATTCGAATTGTTTCATTTTCGCTTCAATAAACCCACCGCTTTCCCTGAATCAGGGAAGCGTAAAAAATGATGATGTCATCTAGATTTTTAGCGATTAAAATATGGATTTGGATGAGTCTTTGATCGATGTTACTGATACAAGCCCTTGCAAGAATTCCAACAACTCTAAGAATGTTTCGGTAATTTCATTTTCCATTTTTATTGGCAACATTTGGAGCTACTTTTCTGCTCTTATACCCTCATTGAACCTGGTCTAAAATCGAATAATTTTATTTTTCGAAATTTTCTCAAAAATCGTATTTTTGACAATAATCGAATTTTTTCTATGTTCAATGGAGGTGTAACCGAAGTAGCTTCTAACGTTTTTAGGGCTTAAAAGACAGGACCAACCGCATCATAATTGAATATGTTGAACAGAATCCTTGCTTATACGATCCGAATGATCCTTCGCATCGGAATCACACTAGAACGACCGAAGCTTGGCACAAAATTGCTAGAAGCTTAAACATGCCAGGTTTGATTTTTATTTTGTTGAATTTTAAAGGAGGTATAAATTATGGACTATTTCATGAAAAAAAATTTTCTAAAATGATAATTTTCCCCAGAAATATGGTCAAGATGATTTTTTTACGCTTCGAAAGTGCGCGCAATCGATTTTCTGCATAGAATTACCCCTAAAAATGATCATTTTAGAAAATTTTTTCATGAAATAGTCCATAATACCTCCTTTTATTTGCAGAAGAATTTGTTCGAAAACGTTGGCAGCAATTGAGACAGCGGTATGCAAAAGTTCGTCGTCATAGACTCTCCAATCGACCGATTGCCACGTTCCGGTTGTTTGATAAGCTGACTTTCTTGGATGTACATTTAACGGAGTTGGAAAAGTGGCGCGAAATGAACAAAAATTTGAAAGCTTCTACTTCAATTGATGACGAGACTGTGCAAGAAATTTTGGGTTGTTCAATGTTGCACGAGTCGATGGAAGAGGTCGAAGAATGTGATAGGGTCGTCAAGGAAGAAGCTTCATCATTGGATGATGAAAGTGCATATGCTGATGTAGATTCTCAGAATAACAAAAAGTAATAGATTTTGGACACTTTCATATATCAAATTTTCGTACTACTAAGGATTAGTGAGTCCACTAGACGTGAATTTTTTCAAAAAATTTTTTACTTTTTTGACCTCTCTAGGGGTAACTTTATGCGAGAAATCGATTGCGCACATTTTTGAGCCTTGAAAATGCTTCACTGACCCCGATTCAGGATATTGTATTGAAGAAAAATGGTCAAAGTTCAAATTTTTGGTGAAAAATCGAATTTTCGGATAAAAATTTTTAGACAAAAATCGAATTTTTGACATTAATCGAATTTTTGAAAAAAATCGAAAAAAGTAAAAAAAATTTTTTGAAAAAAATCACGTCTAGTGGGCTCTCGCTAATCCTTAGTAGTACCCAAATTTTTTAGTGGTTCCTTTGCCAGTGCTTCCAATATCAGTCTTGCTGCCGTGCCACCATTGTATAACAGTACGCCAAACCGTTCGACATCTTCAATTCGAGCCAGCCAAAATCTGCCAAATTTCATTTTTCCGTCTCCGATTGGCAAAATGCCTTCGAATCTCTCAGCCCAATCTCAACATATTGATCCGCCGAATGACCTCATTACTAGTCAACAGGAACTGATTACGGATAGCCGTTTGTTGAAAAGTGATATGGCGTTTGCCAATTATCTGTTGGCGACGCTAGCAGAATTGCCACAAGAGAAACGACTTCGTGCTAAAAGTGTGATCACAGAAAGCTTGCACAAGTTTTTGGCTAATTTGTGATAATTTATTTAATTGTTATGTATTATTAACGTTTTTGAGTGTGTACAAGGTGTATTAAAAATACCGGAATGAGTCATTTTTTCATGTTTTTTCGCTTAAAAACGCTTCCTTGACCCTGAATCAGGGAATCGGAGTGTGTGTATTGAAGCGAAAATCGAGCATTTTTAGATTTTCTGCCTAAAAATGACTTTCTAGGCACCGAATTACTCCTAATAGGGTCATTTTTGAAAAAAATTTTGGGTTGAAAAACGTGAAAAAATGCCCAGATTTCGGTTTTTATACACCCTGTATATGTTGTTATTTATTATTGTGATATAAAAAGTTTGTTTATAAAAAATAAATTTATTGTTGTTTTTTTTTGTTGAAGATTTTATCATCTTTGAATATCTTTTCATATTTTCTCCTAAAACCCTATTTTTTTCCACTTCATGTGTGTGTTTCAAGCGGAAAAAACAAGCCGGCATAAATTTCGGCTGTAGGATTTTTCGACAGAAATGGCTGTGAAAAGTTATTTTCGACACGGACATTTCTACAAGTTACTTTAGAAACTGATTTCGACAAGTGGAGATGTATCTTCGTCACTTTTCGAAATGTCCATTTCGGAAAAATCTATCGAAAGTTACCTTTCAAAAATAACCTTTCAAAACATATCCTTCGAAATTTTCCGTCGAAAATAACTTTTCGAAATTTTGTGTCGAAACATCCTACAGCCCCAAATTTTAGGTGATGCGTTAGACTGAATTACAATGCCTCGTCTTTATCGTATTTTTAAACCGCCACCAAAGTTGTTAGTGGATCCACTGAAATTTGGTCGTGTATCTCTTGGATTGGCTTATTTTGGTTGTAGAAACCGTCCGTTTTTCCATATTTGTGTATTCCCCGACAAAGCATTGGGACGTCGCTGGAAAGATAATATTATTGAACAGGTGTGTTAGTAGTGGTAAAAGTTGGGTAGTTCTCTCATAAAATCTCTTTTTAGGTGGGTACTTTCGACCCCATACCGAACTTCAAGAACGAGAAGATTGTAGCCTTAGATATCCCGAAGATTAAATATTGGATTGGTGTGCGAAACGCTGAAATTTCTGTACCAGTGCTTGAATTGTTAGGTACGGAATTCTGAAACCCACTGCTCCAAGAAGAGCAAAGAGGGGAGAAATCCCTCCCCCCCAAATCTGAAAAAATGAAAAAATTTTTTTATCTTTTTCAGGCCTTGCTGGTCTTCTCCCGCTTCACCCAAAAACCATTGTCAACGCGAAAAACGTGAAAGCTAACCGTGAAGAGCATTATGCTGCTGTAAGAGCTGCATATGCCGAACAAGGAAAAGACAAAGAGGACAAAGCCAAGGAATTAGCCAGTCAACGAAAAATCGGAGTTCCATCAATTTCTTCAGCATAAGAACGTTGATCAATTTATATTATTTTATTCACTATGTCTAGCTATTTGTCTATTTTATTATTGTTGTTAGTTTTTATTTCTGTTCAAGACCTATTATTTGCCCAAAGTTGCCCGTTTGATGGTGATGAAGTTTCTTTCAAAGATCCGACTATTTTATCGTCTTTGTTACAAAGTTATGTAGTGGAAAAAAATACCAAAGAGTGTGAATCGCAGTTGCCTAAAAATTCGTCTTTGTTTTCGACTTGTGAAAATGAGTCTTTGGTCCCAACATTTTCTACTGCTTCTTTTATACACACTAGAGAAAATATGTAAGCAAGGTTCTTGGAGCTACTACACAATAGGGGGGCCACCCATGTGAAAAATTTTTTCTGGAAATGACCTCTCTAGGGGTAAAAAAATGCGGAGAATCCGAATTTGACATGTTCGAAGCGAAAAAACGCTTTCCTGATTCAGGGAAGGCGCGCAAAATGCGATTTTTATCTAAAAACGACCCTTTTTGGGATAAAAATGTGCGGGGAAACTTGAAAAAATTAGAGGGCTACTACCTAAACCGAAGATAGTATCAATCATTCTTTTTTATGTCGAAAAATTTTAGCCTCCCATATATCAATTTGAACATCTCCGTCGAATTAAATGTGCCTTCAAGTCAAATTTTCTTCCAATTTGAGTGCATCCATGCTCCAGATTTTGAAGATTCCTATTGCCACAATCATACCACTCAGATTAAAAATTGGGGTCGAATGATATGGCCATGTAGAGCGCTGAAAATCAACCATTCCGAAAACACGATCGTAATTTTTTATAACCTAAAAATTCTTTAACAATACGAATTTTTCAGCCATTTCATTTTACCTATGCATGTTTCCGTCTGTTTGGCTTGTCCCAATATAGAGTAAATATCACATTAGTGCCTCAAAATTGCAGGTACGAAGTTTGATATTGATCAATTTTGATCCTTAAAATTTGGGATCTACTTCAGTTCTTATACCCCATTGAACGTGGTCTAAAAAAATTTATTTTTCGAAATTTTCTCAAAAATGACCCCCATTTTTGAGAAAATTTCAAAAATTTTTCGATTTTAGACCACAGTCAATTGGATGGGGGGGGGGTATAAGAGCCGAAGTAAGTCCAAAATTTGTAGAATGTCATATCTGGTTACTATACCTCGCTATCCTCAAGTTGATTTTGATATTAGTAAATTTTACAACAAATCTATTCGTCTACCTTCAACTTCATGGTCACCTTTGGTTGTAGTTGACACCAATTCTGATGAGGTTAGATTTTTTACCGCAGATTAAATTGGTTGAACTCTTAAATTCCGTTTTAGGCAGTTTGGATAAGTTTTTATCGTCCTTCCTATATGTTTCATGTGGAAATGACCATTTCAATTTTTCAACGCCTTGAAAATAGGCTCAAAGAGCTCTTAAAAACATCTATACCTGGTTCCGAAAGTGCCTTCAAATGGACGGACGTTCACGCGGGAGACTATACCATTTTCGTGTATGTCGATAGCCCGCACTGCGACTTGGATTGTGGCAATAGAGATGCGAAAACTTGTCAGAATTGCCCGCACACAATGTTAAATTTTACTTTGGTGGAGGATAAATTCACAAAGCCATATAGTTTTTGGAATTTTTTGGCGAATATTGGGAAACTCTTGGCGATTGTGTTATTATGTTAGTTTCTAGTGATGCTCAAAGTTACAGGGTAGTCCAAAAAAATGTCGTCTGAGCGATTTTTTTGGTGATTTTGGGAGTTGGAAATTTTTTTCTAAAAATGAAAAAAAGTCTATATGCTACCCCCTTACATATGATCGGTGAAAAAATTGTCACTTTTAGTAACATTGAGCAGCATCTCTTATACATAAATCTCATGATCCTCTTTTTAGTGCTGTTGATAATAAGTGTTTGTGTTATAACGGGTGTGTTGGTATATTATCGGATTATACGACCGAAAAGATTGGCTAGACGGCCTCCTAGAAACATCGAGCTGATTTCTCGACCCTCTGTTCTGATTTTGTATACGGATGATTGTTCGGAACACAGCAAAGTTGTCATGGAGGTGGCGAACGTGCTGAAATTACATGCCAATGCAATTGTTTCTATCGATCAAATAGATTTGATTGATCCGAGTATGTAGTTTTTGTGTGTCATTCTAAAATGATTGGGATTTTGAAATATGCAAATTTCGATTTTTGAGTAATTTGTCAAATTTTGACGAATTTTTCAATTTTGATGAATTTTTCGATTTTTGACGAATTTTATATAATCTTTTTTTAGACGTAAAACCAAGCTTATGGCTAATGAATCAAATTTCTGAAGCCCAATATATTTTGTTATTCTTCTCCGAAGCTACCAAACTAGTCATGTCGGGAGAGCAGCAGCTAGTCCAACGACGACCATTTCCAGATTTGTTTAGCACTGCTATTAGAGTTGTTATTTCTGTAAGCTTCTTTGTTTGACCTCTAAAACAACAGCATTTTAGAAAATCAATGAAATCGCTGCCACCCAACCGATTCTTTCAAATGGTCTCAGCACCGATCAACCCCCATTAGGTCGATTCATGGTCACTCGATTGGCTTATTCTCCACCACAAGTTATCCCGGAATTTTTCTCTTTACTCAAATGCCCTCATTTTGTTCTTCCTAATGAGATTGGTGCCTTACTTGGACATCTGCATGGAATTCGAGCAGAAGATGGAAATATTGAACATCAAGCTGATTTGACAGAGTTGACTACGGCGATTGAGAATTATCGAAAATTTGTGGCCGAAAATCCAAATTGGCTTGAAGGAAGATTGATTCAAAAAGGAGAGGAAGAACAAGAGTTTGTGAGCAAGATTGCAGAAAGGCTTCCACTAAATCCGGACCGCGGCGAAGTTTCGCTAGAGGATCAAATTGCGCAAGCAGAAGCGTATGGATTATTGCCACCGGATGTAGAGGAAGAAGATGAGGTATGAGTTTTTTTGATCGAAATAAAAGAAAACGATTTTTAGGGCCACGGCACAGATGCTCAGGGAACGAAGAAATACGAATTAGTTGGTACTTTAGACGATATCTCAACATCATCTTCGGGTTCTTAATAGGTCTTTTGTTGTATAACTCACATGAACAAGCTTACAAGGTGAGCCAAAAAACCGTAATTTTACGTTTTTTGGTGAAAATTGTTCAAATTTTTTTTTTCAAAAAAATTTTTTTGGAAATCAACAGTACGGTTTTTTGCTACCCCTGTATATTTTTACTTTCAGTTCAAATTGTGAAATTTCTTTTGTTTTGAAAATTTTGTTTCTTCATGTGTACTTTTTATGTTAATTTTTGGCGAATAAATTTATAAAATATCAATTTTATTTTATTTTTTAATATGGTTTTTAATTATCCTTTATATTTCTAAATCTCGATCTTATGTGTTAATTTATTTTCAAGATTGACATAGATGAAAAACCATGTTTGCAATAAATGTGGTGAAATTTTTTACGAATATGCCAAACTTCGAACTCATGTTGCCAATGCCCACCCCACTGTCCATAGCTGTTCCGTTTGTGGGCATACGTTAAAGAAAAAATGGGAGCTAAAGAAGCACATGGATAAACAACATGGAGAGAAATCGGTTCGATGCTCATTTCCTGATTGCAATATGCCTGTTGCTTATAATAGGCTAAAACGCCATATTCTCACCTATCATACAAATGAAGAAGCTTCAACTAGTAATGCAGAAATTACTAGTAGTGAAAATCTAGGTAGGGTTTCGAAGGCTAAAATTCAATTTTTCCCAGATCGATTGCGCGCATCGAAAAACCCTTAAGGTGATTTTTGAAAAATTTTCACCGAAAAAGTTTTTTTGGCTCACCACATAAAAAATTATTTAGACTTCAAATGTCCAGACTGCTCAAAAGCTTATAAAGAAAAACGCCAGTTAAAGAAACATATAAGTTCTGCACATATGAAGCCATATATTCGAAAAAAGACATATCCATGTACATTTGAAGGCTGTGACAAAGTGTTCAAAGCGCCTTGTCTATTAGATGATCATATCAACATGCACAATGGTAGATAATTTTTCAGCGATTTTTTCATTTTCTTCTTTAGGAGACTTCAAATACGAATGTAATCTCTGTGATAAACGATTCTTTAGTCGTGCGCAATATGGTGTTCACATAAAAAAGTATCACCTGATCTCTTTGAGAGATTTGACCTCAACTATGAAAGCAGTCGGGCAGATTTTTGATTGGAATGATAAAGAAAAAGTATGTGATGACAAAGAAACGGAAAAAATTCTCCAACAAAGTTCGAATGAACGAGAAGATCTTTTAATTGTTAAAGAAGAGGAAATTGAAGAAGAAAAGATGGAAGAATTTGTTATAATTAAAGTTTAAAATTTGAAAATCTCACTATCGTATTGTCTTTTAGAGCTGGGCGAAACGATAAAAAATCGATTCGGTCCACGGACTCTTCACAAATGCGTGCAAATATTCTCGATGTCAAGACTTGTGAAAATGCGTACAAAATCGTTTTAGACGCAACTTTTTTCGGATAGGTTCCCAAAAATCGAAAAATTCAATTTTTGACCAATTTTTCAATTGAGTAATTTTTCAATTTTTGATGAAAAATTCGTCAAAAATTGAAAAATTCAATTTTTTGTCTAAAGAATGTAATCGTGATATATGCTTTAGCTATGAAGACCAATGGTGAAAACAAAGAATTCATTCAAATTTTCAACCCCTGAAATGTTCGAAGACAAACAAGAATCTATTAAAATAAACAAAATAAAATTAAAAATCACATAAAAGAAATAAAACTACGTATACAAGAAGTCAATTATATGATTTATATAGGAAGTACCAGATTGGATTTCTTTGGACACACCATACCCGAGAACATTGAAGTCATGTAGCGCATACCACGATCACCGCCAGGGATGTAGGACATGATGAACCTGAAAAAATTGATAACATATCAATTTAAAGCATTATCCTTTCTCCTAGTATTCACTCAATATAAATTATTTTTCACCAAAAGATCATCATTTTCCATAAAAAAATCATTATTTTTCACCCAAAATCATCATTCCTTTTCTTTTACTATTCACCCAATGTAAAAAATAAAACTAAATAGTTGTTAAACAAAACACAATAACTTACCATAATAAAGCAAATGCTTCAAAAATGGCGCTGATTAACGTAAAAACTGTACTTTGAAGCTGCAAAAATGTGCTATTTAATCAGCCAACAAAAAAATTGGACTTACCCATAGAGACGTATACAATGTAACCATCACAGAAATTACATACGCAGCTGTAACTACTCGACGTTGTGGAGAGAACAAAACTTTCACATATGGTATAGGACCCCAGAGAAAGCCAAAACTAAAAAAATTTTTAGAAAACAAAAAACAATCTCCAAATACCTGATCAAAAGAGATATTGAGCCAAGCGTATTCAAAGCAGCAAATCTACGCGTTTGAAGAATCAAAACGGGTATCAACATGGCTGCCTAAGACGAAATTTTAAAAACTTTGGTAAAATTGTCCCCCCCCCCCAAGAACATGGATTCTTTCTACATGATTGCCCCTCACGGATGCCATAAACATACCATTCCAAAACAAAATATCGCCACAAATAACGCCATAAAAAATAGCACCATCCTATGCATTCTCGATAGACCACAAACTCTTTCATCGATTCCAAAACTAAACCATCCACTACCGCGACTTTTTCTACAAATCACAATTTTTATTCCTTATAACAATCGGCACTTATGCCAGTTCGTTGTTCACCTCCGAATTTTAATACAGGGTGTATAAAAGTAATTTTTCAATTTTTGATGAATTTTTCGATTTTCGCGGTCGGAAAACACGATTTCGAGCGATTTGGACTCTCCGAGATCAATATGTCAGAATTCGGATGGTATAATTTTTCACTCGAGCCAGTAAAAAATTCCAGACGTTGTTTCTGCTTAAAACACACTTGACCACGCAGCGTCATAACTCGGATAAAAATTTGGGGATGAAGTTTTTTAGGGGACGAATTGAAATTTTAAAAATTTTCCCCATTTTTGGAAAAACATTTTCCTTCAAATTTTTGGATTTGGTGGGAAAATGTTAATGAAACTATTAAAATTCGGAAGTAAACAACGAACTGCATAAGTGCCCAACAATCAACCACATACCCATTTCGATTAGGCAATTGTCCATTGTTCATAGGATTATTCGCCAAAGTTTCTGCGTCATCTTGACCTCCAACTTTAAAAAATCCACTGAACGATGAAGAGACTGTGTTTCCGATATTAGCCATATTAAAAGTATTTTTCTTGCTTCGCTGTTCATTGACATAATCTGATAGTGACGACATGTTTGACTAAAAAATTGGATTTTTTGTTGAAATCGAAATAGCAAAATGTTTATATAAAAAGTGAAATGGCTAGCGTCCGAAAATGCGTTTTCCGAACTGCTAGCGCGCACCCTAAACGACCGCCACAGGCAACTTTTTTATTGCAATTACACGAGAGTGCAGAATGTCTCGATTAGTGGCATTCGTCTCGAACGAAAAGTTTGTGTCTCGACAAAAACCAGTTTGCACGCATACATTTGCACAAGTCTCGACACCGTCGACACAATTTTCACGCATTGGTGGCCACTCGTGACGTCGGAGATCCAGAATCCGCAGCCAAAATTCCGATTCCAACATGCAAATTCCGACCAAAATCGGAATCACAATTCTTCCCAAATATCGAAAAAAATTATGTTTTGCCAAAAATTTCAAAAAAAATCATAACTCTCCATTATCCAAAAATTTTCATTTTTTCAATAAAAACGTTCATTTTTTGAAATTTCGATATAAATTCCGATTCTGCGGAATTTGGAGCTCGGAATTCTGACGCATCACTAGTGGCCACTAGTGATGCCTCGAAATCTGTTACATGTTTCAAAACATGTAACATTTTTGTTGTTGAATTTCTACGAAACTTGTTACACTTATAGCTTACTATTATTGGCCTCGGATTAAGTAACTAGTTTAGCTATCGTGTGTAACAAGATGTTTAGAAAATTTTCGAGAAAAAT
>JAQGCP010000485.1:0-16598 GCA_034699885.1 Acrobeloides thornei
AACAAATTCAAACGCAATTATCTCGAAAACTACAACGATTCAGAATATGCCGTAAAAACAAAAAATGCTCCATTTTTTATGATCTTGCCGAATATATCATTTTTTCATATGGTTATAACTGACTGGACTGGTCCTTTAAAAATTGAAAAAATTAAATCTTCGGATGACACAAATACTAACAACTTTTTTCTATAGAATTACAACCGAGCGGTCGACCCTTCGAACAAATTGTGTTTCCATTCATTTGAGAGCCTTTCGATTTCATTCACAAAACGATTTGTGAATTGCGTAACGGGGCAGATGCGACGGAATCCTGAGCGATTTTCACGACTTGACACGGATTCGAGTCCCATTTTCTGGATTGAATTGATGAACGATTTTCTCTTCTTCTTCAGCATACATCCATGCATGGTGACTTCAGTTTTTCAAACAGAAAATCAGTTGCGCAAGAAGGCATGAACACACGCTGAAGTACAAGTGCAAGTGCGCGATTTGCGAGAGAGAAATCTGCCCGACGGCGACGAATTAACCTCACGGGAGAAATCTTCCTTTCATCCACATTCAATACTCCTTCGGATGCATCCCGAAAATCCCGAAAAAGAGGTGAAAGAAGAAGAGAGATGATGAGGTCACCCACATCTTCTTTCTTTCTTTCAAATCCACGCGATCGAAATGGGCGAAATTCCACGGATTCGAACGTTTGAAAGGCGTTATCTGAATCGTAATCCAAGTGAAGGGGAAATCATCAACTAGGTCATAAAACTTTTCCCTGACCTTCTTCCACTTTCTACTTTCGATGTCTTCCGAGGTGGCGGCACTTTCTTTTTCAGCTCCATTAAAATTTTTCGGTATGGTCTTATAATCGAATTGAGGATATAGTCGAAATTTTTTGGTTATCACGAAACTTTTTATTGAATCAGGCAACGTGTACATTGAAACGAAAAGAAACCCTTATATATAGCTTTTTTATGCATCCCTGCGTGGTCGTATGGCGGAAAAATCAGGAGTACTAGTACTAACTAATCATGATTTTTTCTCTATATGATCACGCAGGGATGCATAAAAAAAGCTATATAAATCCACAACATGTACATTGAAACGAAAGGAAATGTGCATTCTTATATAGCTTTTTGATGTATCCCTGCGTGGTCGTATGGCGGGAAAATCAGGATTAGTACTAAGCACTAACTAATCTCGATTTTCCCACCATACGAGCACGCAGGGATGCATTCCAAAGCTATATAAGGGTTTCTTTTCGTTTCAATGTACATGGTGCCTGAGTCAATAAAAAGTTTCCATAATTTTGGTGTCATTTCGTTGCCTGATTCGATAAAAAGTTTCGTGGTAGCCAAAAACAAATTTCAGCGATAGATTTGAAGGATGACTTGATCTATTTGAGTTTCAAAATTCGTACAGAATTTCAAGAGTGCACCAAAATAAGTGATTTTGTCAAATTTAATCTATAGTCTAGAAATCCGTTTTCGATCATTTTTCTTTAATCAAAGGGCAAGAGCACAAGCCGAAAATGAATGTTCAATGAAGCATTTTTCAAAAGTTCAATGGAGCATCTTCAGTAACACAAGATGAATATGAAAGTTCAATGAAACATTTTTTGTTTTGACGACATATTCTGAATCGTAGTAGTTTTCGAGATATTGCGTTTGAACTTTTGAATTTGTGTACATTTTTTCGTTGTAATACACAAAGTTTTTTGAATTTTTAATCAATTTTTTAAATTTTCATAAAATGAACACTGTAGCTATAATTGTTTATAGCTAAATGAGATGAACAAGATGACACCAAAATTATCCAATTTGAACATTGTTTTGGGTTATTGAAACGAAAACATGAATCAGGGCCTTCGTTTCAATAACCCAAAACGATTTTCAAATTGGATAATTTTGGTGCCATCTTGTTCATCTCATTTAGCTATAAAAAATTGTTACAATGTTTATTTTATGAAAATTTAAAAAATCATGCAAAAATTGATTTTTTACAAAAATTTAATTTTCGACCAAAATTCGATTTTTGAACAAAATTTCGATTTTTCTCAAAAAATTAAATTTTTCGACCAAAATTTGATTTTTGTTCAAAAATTCGATTTTTCACAAAAAATTCAATTTTTTACCAAAAACTTGATTTTTCGACCAAAATTCAATTATTATACCAAAATTCGATTTTTATTCAAAAATTCGATTTTGTTCAAAAAATTCAAAAAAGTTTGTGTATTACAACGAAGAGCTTGTACACAAATTCAAAATTTCACGCAATTATCTCGAAAACTACAACGATTCAGAATATGCCGTAAAAACAAAAAATGCTCCATTTTTCTTGAACTTTTCGAATATCAACAAAATGGCAACTTTTTCCCCACTGAACTGGTCCTGTAAACGCTTCCACTCGACCACAGCGGATCGCATTTTTTCAATTTTTTTTGTTCACCATGCTCAAAATTTTTGCATTGAAACGCTACCTTTTCCATGACCTCCTGCTTCTTTTTCGAATAGGATTTCGACCTAGACTTATTAGATTTTTGCAAATCAATCTTATCGCATCCAGAAACCAGGTATATTACACATATTCACGGATTCTTTGCTGTTATCTCTAAGGATGAAAAGGCTGGTCGGTGCGTTCTTCAGCTATATCCGATGTTCGGATCTGAAACGACGGAGGCGCTCGTCTTTAAACGTTAAATGTCCACTCGGGTTTTTCCATTGTTCTCACCTTTGCGTGCATGTGTGTGTTTGTATCGTTTTCTGGATCTCCAACGTATTCTTTCAGGTTGACCCCCATCACATACTAACAATAAAGGACCTGTGTGTTAGGAGATGAGATACAACAAGCGTTGCGTTCTCCATCTTTCGTTTTTCAGTTCAACTTTTTCAGTCTACGCTTTTTTCTAGGCTAATATTTTTTATGAAAAATTTAGAGCAGGTATAGTCAACTCTCGATTTGGTGACACCCCAGGCATGGTTGCACAGACCCCGGTCCAAAATTTTTGTTTTAATGACTCACTCCTCCGCAGTTTGGCGACCTTTTTTTAGACCTTTTAAAAAAAATCGGTCCCCGGCGCCGAGGACCGATGACCTACCTCCTTCCGCCCCATGACCTACCCCCTCCCCACCTCATGACCCACCCTCCCCCTCCCTACCCCCGGTCGAATTTTACCGGGGGTACCGGGGTTGTGCAACTGTGCTCGCAAAAAATATCAAAAATTTTTACCTAATAATTTGAATCAATTCTTCTTCGCGGTCTTTTTTCGGTAATAAATCCACTACGGTTGTTATAAACCGTAAAAATTTACAAACATGTGTACGAAATGGAGTCCTCCGTCGTAGTTCTTCATCTGGGATATCATTAAGGCCGAAAACTAAGGCGATTTCGGGGTCATCACGCTGAAAAAAAAATAATTTTTAGATACTAAACTTTATTTCGTTGCGAAATTTCAAAAAGAATGGCTTTAATGGTTAGGTTCAATTCCAACAATGACCGTTCTGAACAGTTTTTTGAACCCAAAATTCAAAATTTGGCAATACATGGGTTAAAAAACTCATTTGGGACGAGCAATAGCTCATTAAATTCCTGAGACCATAAGGAATTCAATGAGCTATCGCTCGTCCCAAACTGGTCGATAAATTTTGAATTTTCTAATATCCGATATTTTCGTTTCAATAAACAGAATTTTATTGACTCAGACAAAATTAATCAGAAATTCAACTTTCTGTATATTCTGCGAACTTTAAACGCTCATATCTGGATGAGCAAGGGGATGAAATTTTAAGTTGGGTATGAGGAATCGTTTCAGACACAGGTCGGCAAGGTGGGGGGGGGGAGGGGACTCCCGATGAGGTGGTCCCCCCTCAATTTTGGGTCCATGAGTGAGTGGATCAGGGGGAGACTCTCTCCTTGCCGATTTATGGTTTCCGCAAAATCGGAGGAGGGCAAATTGATAGTGTTTCTTATTAGACAATTTTGGAAAAAAAATTGAATGAGGTCGCTAAAGTAGACTAGTACCAATTCTTGATTATAAATTTAAACAAATTTACCACAAATAGCTGCAAAAACATTTGTTCTAAGGCATAATATTTATCAGAAATTTTTGCATATGAATCGACGATAAGGTTTATTTGGTCGTCCTCCAAGAGAAGGCTGAAAATTTATAAATATTTAGTCATATTAAAGGACCATTCCACTTTTGGGGAGTTGATTCCAGGTGATAGACATACATTATCAATGGGGGGGGGGACTGTCCCCCCTCATGTAGCTAGCATCGAGCCAAAAATTAAGATTCATATAGCCTCGAGTTCCAAATCTCAAAGCTATATAGTCGAGCCAAAAAATTAGATGGCGACTTTCATATAGTCCCGAGGTAGCTTGTCTCCCCCCCCCCTTGTTCATGTATGTCTCATACCATTTGAAGCTCACAAATTACTGTATTTAA
Source organism: Acrobeloides thornei (assembly GCA_034699885.1). Taxonomy (NCBI): domain Eukaryota; kingdom Metazoa; phylum Nematoda; class Chromadorea; order Rhabditida; family Cephalobidae; genus Acrobeloides; species Acrobeloides thornei. Next base: position 4,442 of record JAQGCP010000485.1, read on the forward strand.
ATACCATTTCCGCTGTATTTGGGCTTGCCCGGGTTGACCTTTGGTCATAAACAAGTTTAAATTCATTGCATTTGTGGTAACATGTGATTCGTTGAAATAACAATTTTAACACAAAATGCAATCAAAACAATGGAGTCAACTTGTTTATGATAACACGCCACCTGATACAGTAATTTTAGGTTTAGGGATATACACTTTCGGAGTTTTTGAACTCACCAGAAGTAAAATGAAAAATGTACAAAAAGAAGTGGTTTTGAATGAAGGGGCTTGGGCTTAGTCTTAGGCTTGGGTTTAAACTTGTGCTTAGGCTTGGGCTTAGGCTTAGGTTTAGGCTTGGGCTTGGGCTTAGTCTTAGGCTTGGGCTTAGGATTAAGTTTGAGCTTAGGCTTAGTCTTAGGCTTGGGCTTAAACTTGTACTTAGGCTTGAGTTAACTTGTGAAATTCCTCTTGCAGTACCATTTTTGCATTTTTACTCACCTTTATATAATCCACGAGCACCTTCATTTTTGAAAATCGTACTAAAACAATGCCACGTGCCTCGATAAACCCCACTTGTTGTCTGTAATCGAACTTTGATTGTATCTAACGGATGTCCAGCAAGAACTCCGGCGGCACCTAAATCGTTTCTGTCTATAAGTTATAAATCAATCATTGTCAGATAGTGGTCCAAATTCAGATTTGTAGGCATTTTAGGGTGTGAACTTTTTGGCTGAAGATAGTTTTTCGTTGACATGTGATAAGTTTGCAAAGGGAGCACGTGAACATTTTTGGAAGCTATGTGAAAAAACTAGCCTTGTCCGCGAAAAATTTGCGCTGAAACTTGATTTTTATAGAAAAAATATTGCTATTTTTAAAAGTTTAGGCTGTCTGGTCCTGTTTTTGGCTTCAGGAACTTCCACAACGGGGTTCAAAACGACATACAGAACTTCCATAGCTCATACAAATCCTTACCGGCGGCTCTAGGAACTTCTACAACGAAAAAAGCGAAACTTCCGCAACGAGTTCCGTCGTGGAAGTTCCTAGACCTCTGTTTTTCATGAGTTTCGTATTGACTTTTTCAAAAATTTTGTGTATTGACACGAAACTCCTTAAAAACAGGGTCGGGGAGATCAATTTGAGGTAAATTTTGAAAGTTATCTTTCCCTGACAAAAATCATCCAAATTTTGAAAATCGCTGTGTTATCGACACGAAAATCCTGAAAATCAAGACCAACGTAAAATTATATATTGTTATGGGGGTGTCCCAAAAAACTGGATTTTTGCACAACCTTTTTTTAAATTTTCTTTTAATACACAATTTAAGACAAAATTAGTAAAAAATGAGATAATTTTGTTTACCTCCAAAACAGCCGGCAACAAAGTCAATAGGTGAAATCGACATCTTCTAATAACGAATAACCACAATAAAAATATACCAGTTTAACTATGAAAGACCCGAATATCACAAGTAGCCCCAAATTTCTCACTAGAATGTTTAAAAAAACGTATAAATATAGCAAAAACAATATCTACAACACAACGAAAGTCTAAAAACAGGTAATTTGGGCAATAGGAATGTACCGCACGGTTTTTATAGGACTGAGCGCACGGACTGAGCGCACATTTTCCTTCAAAAATGTGTGCTCAGTCCTTGTGCGCTCAGTCCGTGCACTCAGTCCGCGCGCTCAGTCCGTGCATTCAGTCCTTGTGCTCTCAGTCCTTGTGCGCCCAGTCCGTGCGCTCGCACTTTGTGCGGTGCATTTCGTCCTATTGCCGTAATTTGGCTAAATAGGAACTAAAAATGCTACAAAATCATTCAGAAAATTGTTCTAGAGGGTTTTCGCGGTCGAAAAACACGATCCAGGGCAGGCACGTAGGGAGAAAACCACAAGTAGCTGTGGATTTTAGACTTGGGGTCATTGCCCCCCCCCCCAGGAAATCCTGGCTACGTGCGGAGAGATTTGAGACGCTCCGTGCTCAAGAAAATAGAGAAAAAATAAACAGAGAACTGAAAACAGATCAAGAAAACAAGGAACTGAAGAATCGTCCATTAGAACACATTTATAAGAAATATAAAAATTGACAAAGATGTGTCCATCTTGGTCGCCCAAAAAAGTTCGATCAACAATGACTCAGAAATATTATCATGGAATAGAAAAAAGAGCAGAGAACATCAGAAGCGGCGTACTTCTGGTGTTAGTTTGTGAACCACAACGAAAACTCGCGTCGCTCTTCTTGATTCATCGGATGTTGATGGTTGAGGCGTGTTTCTTCGTCCTCTTCCGATCTGTGTTTTACAACGAAAACCTGTGCAACTCTGGTTGAGAAAAATACGTTGAAGACACAAAGACAAAATATGTCAAAGAAAAACTTTCTCTGTGTCTTCTCCACAATAACCATAAACCGCGAGGCGATTGAAGGTGTGCGTGTGTAAAATGCTCATATTTTTATTTTCTTGATGATTTGTAAATGATGAATGGAGATCGTTTCCATTAAGATTTAAAAAACAATCCATAAACCCGATCATGGGTTAGCCCCGCCTGTTTATGGTGGTGGAAAAGGTTTTTGGGGAACACGTGGTTGAATGAACTTTTTTGGAAATCTTTGCCGAGTTTATGACGATAACTTATTTAACGATCGCATGTTATGGGAATTACAAAAAGGATACCTTGGGGCCAGATCGAAGTCTATCGAAAGAAAAAAATGGTGTGGGTAGAAATGATTGTCATATAAGAAGGAATTTTTTCACTGACAAACATAAAGTATCGGGAGCCGAGCGCTCGTGATTTCTCCGAGAGTGACTTCGAACGGCACTCTGAGCCGCATGTTAAAATTAAACAGCATATGCATAAGTGTTGATTAACAGTGCATGAATATACACCATATACCCTGTAAAAGTACGTCTTTGTGGAGCTAGGAGGCTCTGAAGTCAGAGCCCAGGTTTTGGTACCTACCTTTATACCATGCGGAATTTTTTTGTGCGGTGCATTCGTTCCTACTGCCCAATTTTGTTTTGAGTGCTAATCTCCAATGAAGACAATTCAGCTATTAATTCTTTTTTGTTTGTTTTTGAGAGCTAGATTTCAGCTGTGTTTATGTACAGCCAATTTTGGATACAATCTCAATCTTTATTTTTTTATAGGTATTTTTTCATGCAACTTTTACTTGGCGCCTGGTACCACATGACCTTACTGAAGACAATCAACGAAGCCGTATGTCAATCTCCAACACTCTTCTCGGTCGATAGGGATAAACACCCATTTTCGGAACTCAATAGTTTCTTAGGAAAACCACCTCAAATACGTTTAAAAAAAATCTAAAATTACTGTATCAGGTGGCCTGTTATCATAAACAAGTTGACTTCATTGTTTTGATTGTATTTTGTGTTAAAATTGTTATTTCAACGAATCAAGGCGCTTAATATCATCATGAACTGTAGACTTAGGAACACTGAGAATCTCTGCAATTTCCTTGACAGAATATCCATTTTCATGCATTCGAATGATAGAAGGGCGGAATTCTTTCATTTTTATTGCTTAAAACTAGGGCTGCGCGTTGGCCTGCGGGGCGGGATTTTTTCAAAAAATTTTTGCGGGACGGGATTTGTAAAAGCTTGCGGGCGGGATCCCGCGGGATTTTTTGTGGGGTTAAAAAGGTTAAATTTTGTTGATAAAAAATCGGTTAAGACAATAAATGCATTTATAATGTATAAAATCGTTAGTTTTTTCCAGATGATAAAAAATTTTGTAGAATAAACAAGAGTTTTAAGCAAAAAATGACCCGAAAATAGAAAATTTTGGCTAAAAATGGTCAAATGTCAATGAAAAAATCACTTAAAAAGGGTCGATTTTGCCAAATTTTCGATGAAAAAAGACATTGCGGGATTATTCAATTTGCGGGGCGGGATTTTCAAAAATGTGCGTGCGGGATTGCGGGGCGGAATTTTTTCTTAAAAATGGTGTGGGTGAGCGGGATTTGCGGGACGGGATCCCGTGCGCAGCCTTAAGAAAAACAAAAATACTCTTTTGTTTATTTATTTATGTTTGTTCTCGTTTTGAAAAATTCGTTTTAGAGAACTAAAATAATATATTACCGGGTTAAAAGTTATGCGTTTTTGGGAATCATACGCGCACAATGGGGAAAGTAAATTGTCTACTCTAGTAATCATCAAACAAAATTTTCTGGTGTTTCCAACGATTATGCGGGGCTTTATCCCTCCTACTTTGATTTTATGTTTCAAATATCTTTTCGGCATTAAGATTGATTTCGACTCACCGAATTTTTAACTCTTTATTTTCACAGCATTTTTCACTGAAACGCGAGATTTTTATGAAAAAAACATATGGTTATGAAGTAATTGATCAGTAATAGATTTCTGGTGAAACCAATCTGACTAAATCCCATCCCATATTTTTTTGTCGATCTATTTCATTATTTTAGGTTTAATTTCACTAACTTTATTGTAATTTCAAGATAAACTATGGCACGTACAAAGCAAACTGCGCGCAAAACGGTAGGTGGAACACAAAAGAAGCAATTGGCAACAAAGGCGGGAAAAATGCTGATGACAAAAGCAGCGAAGAAACAATTGTCACAAAAGTCCACAAGGCTGCCCAACGATGGTGGTGTCAAGAAGCCACATCGTTATCGTCCAGGTGGGTGATTTGGTGATGAAATTTATTTAACCAATTAGCAATGGCATAACTAGACCCCCTGGAGTGGGGGGGGGGGGTTGGGGATCCTGTATCACCTGGCTACGCCACTGCAAATTAGTGCCATGTAATTGAATGGCGAGTGCCTCCGGAGATCACAGATTTTCCGGAGTGACATCGTGCGGCACTTTGTAATTTCTAAAAAAATTTAATATTAGGGGTGAAATTTTTTGAGGGAGTACTCCCATAAAAGTGATGTCGATTGTTTTCTCGCATACCCTACAACTTTAGCTTTAGCAATGAGGATTCAAACCAAACGTTTCCGAGCAGTGCTGTAGCCAGTATTTTTCCGGGGAGGGGGTAATTTTTTGCAGAAATCATAAGAGTACCCTTATCTTATTTCGACTCTTCTGGTATGAATGGGGGGGGGTGTACCCTCTTGGCTACGCCACTGCAGACAAACATTACACGTTTATAGTAGTAAGATGATAAAGGGTTGTTTTATAAGGAAAAAGTTTCTGTAAATTTAAAAAAAATTTTAGGAACTGTTGCATTGCGAGAGATTCGAAAATTTCAGAAGTCAACCGATTTGCTAATTGCCAAGGCACCATTTCAGCGTTTGGTGAGAGAAATTTCACAAGACATCAAACACGAACTTCGATTTCAATCCGCTGCTATTGGAGCATTGCAGGTACTTTATGGTTGGAAAAGTGCTAATTTCCCCTTTTTCCATTTGGATGTGCACAATTTTTGTCCAAATTTGTGGGGGGAGGGCGTTTTGGAAGATGAATCAACAATTATCCCCAGCCAACCAAAAAGAAAACTGTCCAAAAGTTGTGAGCAATAGTTCAAGGAACCATTGCTCCCAGAAGGAAAAATGACCCTCTATTGAAAATTGACTACGGGGTCAATTGTTGATTCGTTGTTTTTCGACTTTTTCTTTAAAATTTTCTTTTTTATTTCCCGAAAATTAAAAAATTGTCAGGTTTGGGGAAGGTTCTCCAGGACCTCTCCTCCACATAACTACTGAACTGGATGTACCTCAAGTGATAGTTTCATTATTTTCCCATTGAATTATAACTTTTGTATGTCATTTAACCCATTTTTTTAGGAAGCATCCGAAGCGTTTCTCATTGGCTTATTTGAAGATACTCAGCTGTAATTGTTTTCACTTTATAAAAACAACTTGATGTATTTATAGGTGTGCTATTCATGCCAAGAGAGTGACGATTATGCCGCGTGATGTGCATTTGGCTCTTCGCATTCGTGGTGACCGCTACAAGTAAAAGAATGCAAGCATTAACTTTGCTTTAAGTTTTAAATCTTAGTAAATATATTGTATTTTGTGTATTGGTACAAGTTAATTTTGATGATCCACTATTTTTGAACCATTGAGATTTTATATGATTCAGATATCGCACTCCCGAGCATCCCTGATTCAAATTTATGCTGGTAATAAAAAATGTCATTTTTCAAGAGTCTCGGATATGAGAGATGGTTTCTTATCCCAACGGCCCTCATTAGGGCCATTTAAAACAATAATCACGTCAATTTTTGTCATAACTTCTGAAAAAGGAGATTGAATTGTTTTTATGCTTCTGTAGTGCAATTTTTGAATTCATGATAAAAAAACAGCACTTGTTTTTAAGTAGACAATAGATGGGACCTCAAAATTAACTAGTCGATTTTCTTGTGCATTTGTCATGTTTGTTACCGTTTAATAAAACGTGTATAAATTAACTTTTTATGAGACATCCATATCTGTCAAGTTAAATACGGAGTATATAGCTGCACTATGTTGCATAAATATACGTACATTCATTTTTTCAAGTTCTCAATGATAGTTGTTTTTTCAACCCGAAACTTTTCAATCGATAGAGCATAGCCAAAAACTATACTAGAAAAAATAGTGGAAATTTTTCAAAGCTTAACAATTTTACGGCTAAAACCTTTTTCGCCCGATGTTGATTTTTGGGAAAATTCTTTTAGGGCCTTAAATACAGCTCCCTAGCAATCGTTTCCATCGATCATCAAAATTGATGTTTTTTGTAGAGATACGAGCCTTTCAATTTTGGGACATGGTTTTTCTATACAAATATAACATAAAAACACGTTCCAAAAGGATCTCTAAGCGCTGATGGGCGAATTCGGGACCGGGTTAAGGGTGAACCAGCAGCAGCAACAACCAAAAGGCGTGCGAACGGATAACATGAAAATAGCTTGGGGCCGGGCATGCATTCTCCTGCGTACAAAATGCCCAACATGTCCAGGCTAGTGGTGCACGAATCCTCTACAGCGAGTGATCGTCTTACAATAATTTTCTGCAAAAGTTGAATTGTGTTTTGACTTCTTGTTTCTTGATCCTTTGTACACTTCAAAATGTTATTACAATTAGTTGTGGCTGTAATTGACCAGTAACGTATCCAGGATTCAATTTCGGGGGAGAGTGGAAACCAATTTTTTGTTTACTGGTAGACGGGCGAAAATTTTTATTTAAGTAAAAAACCAGCGCCATAGGCGAGATTTTTTTTGAAAAATGCTCGTTTTTAAGCTGAAAATGGTCAGAAAAATAATATTTTTTGGTGAAACATGCTAAATTTTGGTCATTTTTGATGAAAAAATTGGACAATTTTGGTGACAAATTATAATGGGGGGATTATGATTTTGAAGCATTATGATTTAGGAAAAATTTCATAAAGTTTGGGCAAAAACATAAGGGGAACCATTGGTAAAATTTTTTCGATTTCGAGGGGAGGCCGCCCCCTAGATCAGAGTCCGAAAATGGGCTAATACAGGGTAAGAGAAGGGTTTTCAAGATTCGGCAATACGCGCAATCGATTCCTCGCATCCCCTATAGAGTTATCTTGGTTCAAATTTAAAAATATTGAAAAATTGCGGTTTTTTACTCACCCTGTAATTATTTTTTAAGTAAGGTGAATTCGATCCTAGTGCCATTTTTATACTCCTTTTCATTAAAGTCAAGTATTCGTTGTCGGACAGTTAGTCGACCGGACAGGAGGCTTAGGCCCGAGTCGACCAACTGTCCGGTCGGCCAAGTGTCCAGTCGACCAAATGTCCGGGTCGATCAAGTGTCCGAGTTGACCAACTGTCCGGCATTCTCAAGTATTTTTGAAGTTTTCCGTTTTTGTATAAATTCACAAGTAGCTAAAATTCGTTTAAATTTGCCGCAAATATTTTGAAGTCGTTTCAATTTTCATACCGCCTATTTTAAACTTATGAGCATTTTTAGCCAAATTTTACTTGAATTTATTATTCCAAAATTTATCATGAGAGGAAATTGGAAATGGGAAGTGGTCAAATTCTCTAGTTACACAGCTTTTCCATTATTTATGTTTTGGGCTTTTAATCAACCACCTGTACTTAAATTTATGGTTAGTTGTTACTTTTTGACGAACTTTTTTAACTTTGAAAATTTAGCGCTTATTTGATCCAAACTATAGGGTACCATATCAGTCTGTAGAAGAAAACGAAAATGCGAAAATAGCTCAAGTGATGGTTAAGAAAGTGAAAAAATCTCGAGAAGTTGAGAATTCGTTTAAAGATAGGGTGAATATTTTTGCGCTATTATTAATATACGATTTATAAACTGATATTTTACTGAAAATACGATAGTCCCCGTTCGTTTGACACCCGTATGGGTTCCAAAATATTGAAAAAATAGGGAGTACCCCCTACTAAAAAATATGACTAAAATTTTGAAATTTCAAAGAATCCAGCACCAATCCATAATCTATTCATCGTCCCCCGTTCGTTTGACATCCATATTGTAGGAGTTCCAAAATGTTTACAAATTTTGAAAAACATTAGGGGGTACCCCCTCAAAAAAAATTTTCAAAACAAGTGGGGTCAAAAAATTCCAAAGATATTTTCGGATTCTACACACTCAAAAATGGTTGAGGGCTCAAAATCTTGGGAATTGGTCACAAATTTTGAAAATTGTAATTTTTATGTTTTTTAAAAATCCAAAAAATTTAAAAAATGAATTTTTTTAACCCTCAGTAAGCCAAAAAGGAGTCGAAGCCAAAAAATTCTTGTGGATTCAGGTAGAGGAGAGACTTTTATTCTCATACCCTGAAAAAATTTTTATCAAAAACCGCCTTCTGTGAGGCAATTTTTTGTCCAACCGAGAATAAGCCTTAATTATTACCCCCCCCCCCCTCAAGAAAATTTTCGATTTCGTGGGGGGGGGGGGCGCAGTGGCGTAATTTCAGCTGACGGATGTCCTTCAATTGTCGAAAATATTTCAGCCGGTGGATGGGGAAAGGGAGCACATGTATTCGAAAATCTTTGTTTTAAAATCATTAAAATACATGCATTTTAAGCAAAGGCATAATTTTTTGAAAAAATGAGTGTTTTTAAACCAAAAATGCTCCAAAAAATACGATTTTTGTGTAAAACAGAAAATTGGTTAAAAATGGAAAAATTTGGACATTTTAAGTTAAAAAATGAAAAATTTGGCCAAAAATTTTTTTAATTTTAGGCGAAAACATAAGTGGGGGATCAAGTGGAAAAAATTCAATTTTTTCAGCAATGAGGGGGGCGCTCCCCATGCCCCTTCTATAATTACGTCACAGGGGGGGGGGCGACCGCTCATCTCGCCCTAGATACGCCACTACTGATAAAAATGAAATTTATGCCATCTCTCAAATTTTAATTTCATATAGCTATTGGCAGATTTTCGTCAAATCGGACGAAAAAATCGTCAATGAAATTTTTTCAAATTTTGTGCTAAAATGGTTATTTGCGTTTTAAAAAAAATATTTTTTGAAGAAATTTTAGATTTTTATGATTGACGAAAAAATCGTCAAGTGTCAAAAAATTAACATTATTCAAAACCGTTGAAAATAATCAAAAAACAAAATCTACGATGTAAAATTGATTTTCACAAAATAACACTTGACGAAATTTTCGTCACCATGACGAAAGTTTCGTCAAAATGATAAAAATTTTCGTCAACTTGACTAATTTGTCGTCAACTTGTCGAAAAAGTTGACAGATACAAATCTTTACGATTTTTTCGTCAACCTTGATTTTTCATATCATAGATGACGATTTTTTCGTCAATCATAAAAATCTAAAATTTCTTCAAAAAACATTTTTAAAACGCAAATAACCATTTTAGCACAAAATTTGAAAAATTTTCATTGACGATTTTTCGTCCGATTTGATGAAATCTGCCAATAGCTAATTTCATAAACCATTTTTCAGGAAGAAAAACTTCAAGCACTACGTCAGGAACTAGATAGACTCGAAGCTATAAAGGAAATCAAGGGTATCTGAAACGGGTCCAAATAGTATAATAAATATTAGGATTTTTGCTGTTATTGTATTCAAATTTTATTCAGAAAATGTATATTTTAGTCATTTGTATGTGTCTTTTGTTTATTTGCTCAATAAATTATGCTTCGATAGGAGCATAGCAGTACTTATTTACATTACCCCTCCCCCATGGAAATAGTCGACGCTAGGGTGGGGGATAGGGCTCTCATTTTTGTCTTATTTGTAAGAAATTGTCTTACTTTGAACTCACCAACTTACTTTTTGAAAAACGTAACTTACTTTACTTTGAACAAAAATTTGCTCTTGAAATTGTTGGCGAATTTTGCTATTTTTATATTTCAAAAAATGGCTTCAATTCCTAAGAACAAAAACTTTGTAGTATTTGAAATCTTTGTATAAAAGGTAAATTTTAAGATGCAAACCTTATTTATACACGATTTTAGTTTTTGTGTATCCCCGGATCAAACGCATTCTTCAAAAGGATCTTTTCCATCATGAACGCACTTTGAATTGACGAAATCTGAAAAAACTGTTGAATCATTAGATATCTGAAAAAACTGTTGAATCATTAGTTTTTGTGAAAACGAATGTTGATTGAAGTAGCGAAGAAGCTTATCAGAAGTTTAATAACAATTAAGAACTACTCGCGGCAGCTATTTCGGTTCAAAAATATTATAAAAATGTTTATTAATTATAGTTTTTTTACATTGTTCTTATGTCTTTGAATAAAATTTTATAGTCGTTTTCAAGTATTTCGCTTGGTTTTATGCCAGCTTATTTTTTCTTACTTTTTGATATTGGTAAATCTTACTTTTTATTAATTTTGGACGATAGAATCTTACTTTTACAAATTCGAAATGGGAGTCCTAGGGGGGGGGGAGGATGAATTATTCACTTTAAAGGATAAATGTTTGTGTGTCCCTCAATGAGGGATTGGGTGGGGGGCTCCCCTTTGTATTGAGCGATGACCAATTTTTGCTATACATCAATTTTTCTTTTATTGAGGATTAGGGAAGCGTTTTCAAGCTTTGGGAATGCCCGCAATCGATTTCCCGCAAAAATTAGCCCTGATAGGGTCATTTTTGAACAAAAATTTTCCGATCGAAAAACATGAAAAAATCGCCCAAATTCCGGTTTTTTTATACACCCTGTACTTTAAATACTGCTTAGTCCACAATTTCGCATACGCCATTGTTTGAAGAAAAGATTGAATTATTAATTCATTTGTTAAGTTCTCTAGGAAACTAGTTCCTAAAGCCATTTTGTATAAAAAATTCATCATAAAAATTTATATTCTATCCAGTTTTCATATATAAATATATGAAATTCAATCTTGTTGCTTTATTTCTTATATCGAATAACTTCCATTTTTAAGCCAGTCCCTAATTTTTTGAATTATGATCCTTATCTTAAATGTGCACACATATGTATGTTGAAAGAAATAAACAATTTCTAGTTCGTATTTATCGATTCGTTTGCCTCTTTCCCAATTGAAGGTTTCATTGCCAATTATTTGTCAGCAAAATTTTTGATGACTCATACTTTTGAACGCTATTTTTTTCGATTTCTATTATGACAATTATTGTGAAATTTAAAAAAAAAGTTGGAAAGGAGGAGTAAAAACTTGTCACGATCTTGTGTAATTCTCAAGTTTCTATTCCTGTTAGTTATAAAAACTATGAGTAGATAGATGAAATACATTATGCATGGGGTAGCATCAGTTGTTGATATTCTTTTTGTAGTCTTCGTTATTTGGGTGTTGACTGGCACTCCTCTTGTTTAGGGTCCACCTTTCAAATTTACTTGAGTCTAGCCAATTTTCGTAAATTTTACATCCCATCGCTTTTCCAATTTTGAAAATAGGAGGAATAGCTATTTTTTATAGACAATTTATGAAAAAAATTTTATTTTTCCCCTTGGGGGACTAAGGAGAATCGAATTTTTAAACTCGGAGGTTTTTTTGATATGTAGTACTCGAATCTAAAGGACTCTTCTGATTTTGACCACTAGAACGTTACGAATCGACCAGAGTGTCTATTTGGGTCAAAAACCGTTTTTAGCATTTTTTTTCTTTGAGCCAAAAATAAAATCCAATCGAGGCATGCCCATAGCCCAAAACGGTCAAACAACTCATTTTTTTGGCATTACGACATTAGCCAACTTTTCGTTTCTCCAACCGACTTTATCCAACTTTGACTTTATGCAGACTTTCTCCAACCGACTTT